>JAGVVM010002018.1:0-40955 GCA_019149425.1 Psidium friedrichsthalianum
GGAAGACAAAATCAGGCAGTGATCCCCCTCCTCCCCCGATGAATATTCCATTCTCATTCCAACGTATACCGGTTTAACAAACCGGTAGAAGAAAAAAGTACAAACTGGACGTGGGTTACTACTCAATATTTTAAGGTGAAATAGGAACCTAAAAAAACATCCCCCCCCCCCCCGGGATTCTCCTCTCGCAGGGCACGCTTTAGGCAAGCCGAGACACAGAAGCCCTAACCATGTACTTCCATCACATTATATCCTTTTGATCATCTGAATGCTTTTTCCCAGCCTGTGTTGCTGGGCCCCGGTAAGAACCAGATGGTTACCGCATGGCGAAGCTGGGGACTCGGCGAACATTGACTCGAGATCCCTACACGGGAGGTCGAGATTCGAGGGACTTTGAAATTTTCGTTAACAATATCCAAACCCGATCCTTCAATATACGGCCCCGAAGGTACACTGCTTAAACAAAAGTTACGTGATCAATTCAAAGACTGGGGAGGCGCGAACGCAAAGCGCCCCGATCTATCGTTTACTCCGGTGCGGAAGAACCCCGCAACGTCAGTCTCGGGTCCTCACGAGATAAAGCGGCTCAGTTTCACGAGCGTCTCTTGAGTCTATTATAGAGTTAATAAAAAGGCCCCATATGATGCCTGCCGTACATTCTTTTCCCTTAGGTTTGGCGTGCATGGTAGTGTCAGCATTTCAGGAATGTAAGTTGAAATATCTTCAGCATCGGTTTTACGGTGAATCGATCCCACACGGATGGACGCTCGACAGGCACTGAGTGACCCGACACCCGCGGATTATTCAACTCGGCGCAAGCTTTGCTGATACGCAGAAGTCCTTGTACATCTAAACAGAAATTGAATGCCATACATTCCCGATAATTGTCGTTGGAGGATCATATGGGGGAGGTGTTAATATATTTCACATAGCAGCAATACGACTACCGCTCATAATTTCGAAATTGGAGGAAATATCCCACTGTTACAATTGAAGAGAACAATTTTGCTCTGCCGCGCGTCACTGCTATTATGAACAAAATTTAATGGATAGAGTTTGATAGCCTGCCCTGAATGGCGTTGAAGAAAGTTCACACCGTCACGTTAAGAGAAAAAAATCAACAGCATATTTGGATTTCTACATATGACTAAGAAGTATGTCCTCGATCTTCGTGTATTTAATTGTCAGTGCTAGCTTCATGGTTCCGATTGAAGTACCATCATGTGGCGCTCGGAGCTTTGGCAGCGTCCGCTCCAATTCTCGATTTCACGACATAACACATCGGGACCCATACTTTCCGTAGCCAAAAGATTTCTGGTAAGCTTAACTGCTCGATTTCGCCTTTCTCCTTTAGCACGCATTTTCGTCATCAAATCGACCACTTGAATTACTGTTTGGGTAACTCTTCAGGAAACTAGTTCTTCCTACCCACAGAACAATAAGACGATCCTGGGAGGAAATGGGATAGAGTGGCTTTGAGCCCCACGGTCTCAGGAAATTGAGCAGAACTTTCGAAACTGTGAGGTGCGTGGATAGGAATTTAGAATCATGCATCAATTTGTTATATTGGAGGCTTTCAGTATGCTCTGTAGTATATGTAATGCATGTCTTTGTCTTCTTTTAGACCATTGGAACAGTTCGCACAGCTCAAGGACCACTGATAACCGTTTCGCAGTGGCTGCCTCAGTACAATGGATCCGTTCAACGTAGTGAAAGTCGGATATGCGACGCCAGATGGAGATCTCCAAGAAATGACATTCTCAGGAAGATTTTCGCAGGCCTCGTCGCCTCCGCTGAAAATTTGACATGCTACGTCAACCGCCTTCTCCACGTCCATCTCAAATGACTTGGGTGCCTAGGCAGGTACACAATATTGTCCATACCATGAACGAGAATTTCTCGTTCTCTACTATCAGTTGAAACGACTCGGATGATCAGGAAGAACAAAGCTAATTTCAAGCGAGTGATGAACGAACCACTCCGAGATTCAGCATTCATGTACGCGTTTCTATTTCTGGAGCACAGAGTCCAGTTGCTAATGGGTCGAGAGGAGTAGTTGATGAATAGTTTGATTCATTTGAGTCCTAACAGACAATTCGAACGTTTTTCATCATGATTAGCCAACCTTCGTGTTTTGTATTGATACAAGAAAATGAGTTCGTTGCTTTGCAGCATGTAGCGAGATGTGGCTCCTGAAGGCTCACCAACAATACTATGTTTCATACCAGCATCTTCCGAATAAATGATTTCTTGCATGACTGCAGAAGAAGCTTCGGTGGTAGTATCACCTCGCCTCACTGGGCCACTTACTTATTACGGTGGTCATGTACGGTTCACAAAAAAAATATATCGGAGTTGTGTTTATATATATAATAATAATATTATATAATTAATATATATTATATATATAATATAAATATAAAACACTCCTATAATATTTTGGGACCGTACATCGCAACACGTAAATAAGTAGTGGCCCAGTGAGGCGAGGTGCTACCCCGAAGCTCTTTTGCAGTCAGGCCAAGAACTCATTTATGTCGGAAAGATGCGTGGTGAAAAACAGAGTATTGTTAGGTGATGCCTTCAGGGCACCATCTCGCTACATGTCTGCCAAAGCCAAAACGAACTCGATTTCTAGTACATACAAAAACACGAAGGTTGGATAATATGATGAAAAAAAAGTTCGAAAAAATTGTCTGGCTAGGACTCAAAAGAATCAAAACATATTCATCCAACTACTCCTGCTCGACCATTAGCAACATGGACTCTGCTCAGAAATATAAGACGCGATTATGCTGAATCTCGGAGGAGTGTGTTCGTCATCACTCGAGTGAAATTAGCTTTGTTCTTGACAGATCAATCCGCAGGCGATTTCAACTGTAGTAGAGAACAGAAATTCCGTGATGGATCGGACAATATTGTGTACGCCAAGGCCAACCCAAGTCAGTGAGATGGACGTGGAGAGGCGGATTTGACGTAGCATAGTCAAATTTTCACGCGGAATGGCTGACGAGGCCTGCGAAAATCTTCCCGAGATGTCATCTTCATGGAGATGCTCCATCAATTCGTCGCATCCTCCTTTCACTGGACGGTGGAACGGATCATTGTACGAGCAGCCCACTGCGCAGACTGTTATTACAAGGGGGTCCTTGAGCTGTGACGAACTTCCAATGCAAAACGACAAGACACCGCATTACATATACTAAAGGCATACTGGAAAGGCCTCCAATATAACAAAAATGATGAGGATTCTAAATCCATCATCCACGCACTCTGCAAGTTTCGAAAGTTCTAGTCATTCCTGCGACCGTGCAGGCTCAGACGCAACTCTATCCATTTCCTCCCAGGATTCGTCTTATGGTTCGGTGGACGGAAGAACTTAGATTTCCTGAAGAGTTACCCAAAACAGTAATTCAAGTGGTCGATTGATACGAAAATGGTGCTAAGGAGAAAGGCGCAAATCGAGCAAGTTAAGCTTAACCAGAAAAGCTTTGCAGACTACGGAAAAGTATGGGTCGCGATGGGTGATGTCGTGAACAATCGAGAAATTGGAGCGGACGATGCCAAAGGTCCGAGCGCCAATGAGGGTACTCAATCGAGGAACCATGAGCTAGCACTGAAAAGAATACACGGAAGATCGAAGGACATAATCTTCAGTCATCATTAGAAAATCAAAAATATGCTGTTTTTTGATTTAATTTTTTCTCTTAACGTGCCCGGATACGTGAATGTCTTCAACGCATTCAGGGCAAGGCTACAAACTCTATCATGAAATTTTGTTCAAAGCAGTGACCTTCGGCGAGACAAAATGTTCTCTTCAATGTAAACAGTGGATATTTCCTCCAATTTCGAATATGAGCGTTGTCGATTGAATGCTATGTGAAAATATTAATAATCACCCCCCAATATTGATCCTCCAACGACAATATCGGGGAATGTAGGATTCAATTTCTGTTCTCACAGATGAAAGGACTCTCTGCGTATCAGCAAGAGCTTGCGCCTCTTTTTTTTTGGAGTGAAGATCCCGCGGGTGCGGGTCAGCTCAGTGCCGTGTCGAGGCCGTCCATCCGTGTGGGGACTCGATACCGTTAAAACGATGCTGACAAGATATTTTCAACTTTACATTCCGAAATGCGTGAGCCCAAACACTACACATTGCACGCCACCAACATAAGGAAAAAGAGATATGTCGCGCCATGCAACATCACTATGGGGCACTTTTATACTCTATAAGACCAAAGGGAGCGCTCGAAACTGAGCCGCATATATCCGTGAGGACCCGAGGTACTGCCGTTGCGGGGGTTCGTCCGCACGAGGTAAACGAAGACGGGGCGCTTTGTCGTCGCGCCTCCCAGTACTTTGGAATGAATCAGTAATTTGTTTGAAAGAGTGAACTTGACAGGGCCGTAATGAAATGATCTTTTTTTTTGAGGGTTTGATGTAAAAGAAAATTCAAAGTCCTCGGAAAAGCTACGAACCGCACGTGGTAGGATATGAGTCAATGTTCACGGCCGAGGTCCGGCCCAGCTCCGCAATGCGGGTAACCATCTGAGTTATTGCCCTGTGGCAACACAGTCTGAGAAAAGCATCAGAATGATCAAAAGGAACTATAATGGATGAAGACATTAGGGTTTTGGTCATCGCTTAGCCTAAAGCGTGCCTGGCGAAGAGGAGGATCCTCGTATAGGATTTTAGCGATTCAAATATTTGCACACTTATAGTAGAGTAGTAACCCACGATCCAGTTGTACTATTATTTTACACTGTTTGTTAAACCAGTAGATTGGATACGAAAATGGATCCAATGACCGCCTCTTTGCTTAAAAGTCCTTTTTCTCGACGCTTGCAAGAATTCCGTGACGATTTCTTTCCTGTTGGAGAAAAACTATACAGATTGCCGCCGACCAACGTCGTAATGACAGTGAAGAACGTGGAATAGAACATGTTAGGCAAAAAGCCGGCTAAGTGTTGTTCCCTCCTAGTAGACATAACGTACGCAAGACAAGCTTACGATTTCAGCCCCTAGCTATACGCTATAAAACCCAAATAATAATGTAGAGACGCAATGGATTGTGATAAATTTTTGGCTTTTTTAAAATTTTTCCATTTTCACGATGAAGCATTTACTATAAAAGAATTTAGAAATCAACGTGGTAAAAAATTATATATTGACGTACCGATCAATCTATGAACTGATCACAAGGAACCTAAGTAGGAGATTGACATGCTTGATCGGTCGAGGCTGATAAGTAGTCCAATTGTTGGAGGTAGTGAGTGTCAAGTTCACGTTGCCGTTTCGCCTAGGGAAATGAAGCTCGGGATTAGGGATGTATCTAAGTGGGAGTTGAGTTAATTGATGCACTATCGGACTTGAATTGATAGATACATGAAAATATTTTTAAACGAGGATATGAAATATTTTATTTCTCAAAATAAAAACTTAAAAGAATATTATTTCAAATAAGAATCTAAAGGTCCTTTTTTTAAAAATAAAGATTTGAAAGTGGGCATGAAGTTTCACAAAATGGCTTGTCTTAAGGGCATTTTGTCATTTCTCTTTTTTTTTTTTTTCTTTGTCCCTTCCTTTTTCTATTTTCTTTAAGAATTAAAAAAAAATATCCACGCAGGCGGAGGGGTTGCAGCCCTCCCGCCTGTGGCTCGATTGTGGCCGTTCCCCACTGCCGGTGGGGGGTCAGGAAGGCCGGCGGATCGCCGGCACCTCGGCCGGCCCTCGCCAGAACCGAGAGAGATTTGAAGATTAAGCTTTCGTGCTCTGTTCTATCCCTTTTTCGAGTTGCAGGCTTGCAGCTATGTTGGGTTTAGGAAGTTAGTGAAGCACCTGAGGTCCAGGCGGGGCCTCCCCACCATCTTTCCGTTTCAACTTCAAACACCTCTCTGTTGTTAAACATGGGGACGGAGGTCCGTTTGCTTAAAGAAGAGAGAGAATGTGTGTCTTTGTCTTGAAAAACAAACTATACTCCTGGGTAGCAAGATTACGATCGGTTGCGTTGGCCCTTGCCGAAGGCGGATTGTACATACGACATAGAAGAGAACTACCAGGAAGCTCTCTCAAGCTTCACACTTGCAGCAAGAGCGTTCCAGATTTTCATATGTTCAAATCCGGAAGCCCTGCCTTTTGGTGACAAGAGGGCTCTTCGACGATATCTTAGCCTCAAGCTTGAAGTGCGTATGGCGCAGCGAAGCAGAGATTAATGTCGTCGATATTTCTTTTCTCGGTTCTTTCGTTTTTTTTTTTTTTTGGGGCCAAAAATGCAGTTGAATCGTCGATGGGAACTTTCATCTTCAACGATCAACTGAAATATTGTTATTTGCTCTCTTCTTCCGCCTTCTTACTGGAAAAAACATGCCGAGTTCATCTTGTTGAGGCTGATGTCCTTGTATTCTGTTATTGATGAGATTATGAGGCCGGTTCCGAAAGGCCCCCTGACGACTGGACAGCACGGGGGTCCCGCTCCCCGGTGAGCGGGCGGGGTCCGGGGGGGCCGCCCCGGCGGGGGGTCGCGGGGGGCAGCGCCCCCGAGCCGCCAGAGACCTTTTATGTTTAGTCATATAATGATTTATATGGAAAAATTAAATATTTAGGGCTATGTGGGCAATTTTGTAATTTGTACCATGTAGGGTTTCTCTATATTATATGAGGGCGAAACAGGTTGTAATCTTCTTCTCCAAGTTAGTGAAACAGATTTCATCTCCCCGGAACGTAGGCAGGCGGAACCTCTGTTGCGAACCACGTAAATTTCGTGTGTTGTGCAAATTCCATTACTTCTTGCATCATTGATAGGATCGAATGAGATATTCGACACATCTGTTCTACCCTTCTTCTCCTTTCTTGGTTAATCCACTTCCTTTGTCATTCCCCGACGCTCTCAGCGACGCGCAACAAATCATACTTGTAAAGAACTGCAACACACCGTCTGGTCGGCACCTCCGGCGGGCGCCGGCCACTCGACCCCGTGCGGCGGCGGCTTCCGCCTCAATGTGGTGGAGAATACGCCGTTGGACCTCCCTGAGCTCTGGTCCGATGGTATCTGGGCTCGGCAGGGGCGCACCATCGACGACCTGGCATGGGCGCCTACAGCACGGGCGGCTGCGGCGGCGGGGCCCTCCGCTGCAGCGGCGCGAGTGGGGAGCCGCCAGCGACACTGGTGGAGATGACGCTGGGCACGAGGTGGTTGCTGGTCCACTTTACGACGTGAGCCTGGTGGACGGGTTCAACCTGCCGGTGTGGCAAGGCCGGTGGATAGAGGCGTGGTAGTCGCGATGCCAGTGTAAGGATCAGCAATGACTTTATGATGCCAAGTGGGACGATGGGACCGAAAGTGGTTCTGGCAGGCGTGAAAGGAAGAACATTGAACAAACAAAAAGCAGCAAGAGAAAAAACAACAAAAAGCAAAAAGAAAGAAAATGGAAATCCGAAGCCCCACCATGCCTTTGAAACTTGCATGGAGATGCTCATGCTCACACTCAAGCCCTTATTTGAGATTAAGTGGTCACTCGAGAGACATTATCCACTTCGAAACCTTTTTTGAGAAAAAAAAAATCTACTTTGAGCCCTATTTTTGAAATTTTCCCTAGATACACCACAAGGCCGAGTTCGACTTGAGATGCATTGTTGATGCTCGAATTTTGATTGGAGCTCTAGATCGAGCATCACATTCTTGCTCTAGCTGACTCAAAAGATCGCAGAACTTGATGTCGAGTTGGACTAAACTTTTGGAAAAGTGTCAAAAAAGTCCTAAAATTATTGCACTCTCTTTAATTTAGTCTCAAACCATTTAATTTTATCAATTCAATCATATACATTTCACTTTTGCTAATTGAATCGATCTAGGCAATTTGGGTTGGAAATCGCCGACATGGACATTGTTTATCTATATAGCATTGCCGGGCACTGACGTGGACAATATTTTATCATAATATTTTGAACTTTTACATATATTTTCTTTTCTATAAATTTGCCCCAAATCGCTTTTTATTACAAGTTTCTACATTGAGCCAAAATTTTATTGTGGCAGATCTATTCTTGAATAAAAAGAGGTGTGTTTCTAGTTGTAGAATATGCTTTGTTATCTGCTTTCTCACATTTGCTTTTTTCTATGGTTATTTGGGAGATGTTAGGCATGAAAAGCATTTTATGTACCCCTCAAGTATTATGCTGATTACTAAATGGAATCTTTTTTTCAAAAAAAAGAATGTGGGAAAAGGCCCTTCTTCCTGGAATATGAGCATCATTAATATTATTATTTATCCTTAGTTCAATTTACATGCAAAAAGAGTCTAAGTCTATATCTGATCCAAAATTCATATGCCAACTACGTACGTACATACATACAAACGAGATACCTTGACGGGAATCTAGGTTAGGCTTGGAACCCGTCCTTATTTAAATATATATACCGCTGCCCGCCAGTCGTAAGATACAAAATTCTTATTTTAAAAAATATACGGAATTAAGAGAGGAGCCTTCACGAGAAGCTCTCGAATCAAACCCAAATTCATCTAATCTCTTCCTCCTCTTTATTAGAAGGTTCGAGTCTAGAACGTGATAGTTTTCTTTTAAAATGTTTAATAGTATTTAACATTTTTTAAAATTTTTAAATCTTTTTTTCTTTTCTTTTTCCTTTGTTTCTTTTGGGGGGGTGTTTAATGAAAAACACAGGAAAAAATGAAAAAGAAAAGAAAATTTCGAAGTAATAAAATATTATTAAGCATTATCTACGTTAGCGCTAACTTTGTCGCGTATGATGACAGACATCCATGTCAGCAATTTTTGACTAATATTGACCAAATGATCTCAATTGGTAAATGTGAAAATATTTAGAACTGAATTGGTAAAAGTAAAATAGACGAGAAGTTTCACCTTGACCTAACAAGCTATTTAGTAGCTCAATCTCGAATTCGACTCAAAATCAATCAAGTCATGTCCTAACTTTTTTTTTTTTTGGGTCAGAATGTTCTAACGTTTAGTGAGTCCAGTATGAACTATTCACGAGTAGTTTACCTCCCCTGCACCCCCAAATGAAGATAATTACTATCTGGGACGAATCTTGAAAAGTATGTTTTGGTGGTTTTCCCGCGGGGGGGGGGGGGGGGGGGGTTTTGTCGGGTGTAGTGATTAGGAGGTCAATTTTATTCAGTGAATGTAGGGTAGAGAATTTTATCAAAATAAGAAAATTATTATTTCTATGACTAAAATCTAATTCATGTAACAAAGATACATTTGTTTGTTGTAATAGAAAAGTATGTCTTAGTGATGAAGTAAACTGTGTAACAGGTTTATGTTCACTTTTAATAGATTCCGACTCACTTAATAATCTTTAAGTATGACAATTACTCTTGACTTTTTTACGATTACAATATCAAGGCTCGCAAAAATTTCCTTCCTGATTTACTGATTTCTTTCCTCACCAAAATTGAATAAAATAAACTAGTTCATACATGTGTTCTATTGGCAAAAAAAAAAAAATGCTATTTTCTCAAGTTGGGAACAATCAATCACTTAATCACCTCACATTTTATAACTAGAAGTGTCATCATTGTAAGATTTAGCTTTAGAATTAGAGTTTCTAGTGAACAGTTCCTAAAAAAACTTTCTAAGAACTTGACGCTTCAAGAGATTCGAGAAATTCGAGGCAAAACTTCATCGATTCATGAGACTTGCACATGCCTCTTGGGCAGTGGGATGTATACGTCTGTGTCCCTTGATTACAAAGCAAACAACCAAGAAAATGATATGAATAACTCATAAACTTTGATCCAACATGCAATGTCATTCTTAAACTTTTAAATTATTCAATATAGTTCTTTAACTATTTTTCAATGTTTTATCTAGTCCTTACTTTCAATTTGTTGAACCGAGTTCCTCTCAAATTTTCATAAAAAGTCAAATCATTTATGGGGTACTATTAACAAGTTTTCATGATTACACTATTATACAATTTCTTTTTATTTTCTATTTCAATAGAAAAAAATTAAAATAGTTCCATGTAATGATCGCTATAATAGAAAAAAAAAAGTATGACCTTACTTAGAGGTGTATCAGGTTAATAGTCCTACTATTTTAATCTCCTAATTCACACTAAATTTAACTTAAAAAACGCGACAAACAAGAGTGAAAATTTTACCTGTCGAAAAGATTGGGAACAAGATTTGGATTAAGAAACAAGCATCTAGAGATAAATTAATAGCGTTGACACATTTCCATATGAAAACCTTTTTTCTTCAAAATAATGTGAAAATCAGATATAACTCAAAAACAAGTCAAAATACACTTAAATGAAATTATCATAATATCTATGAAGATTTAAAAAAAAAAGGTAATAAAAATGGCCTATTTTTTCTTTATAGGAAAAGGTTTTGAAATGAAAAGATACTATAAAATCTGGGCAAATGATATTATGAAAAGTTATGAATAGTACCGAAGAAGTGATTTGGTTTTGCGATGGGTCACATTGAATCGAGTAAAAGTTTAAGGATCAGATTAGATATTTAAAAATCATCAGGATCATATCGGATAATTTAAAAGTTCAAGAATTATTGGCCAAAGTTTAATAATTATTTGTGTAATTTTCTACGACAAAAGCTAGCCATGTTGGCACGACCGTCAGATATTACTACGTATATCCTCGAAACGGTTGGGTGGGCGGAAGTGGGATCGGGCGTCCCGCATTAAAGGTCATGCCATCCAAGGGCTACGATTCAGCTGCAGGAAAAGGATGTCGTGGGGGAGGCCACCGCCCCAAAGCCGGGTCAAGTCCAAGTCCCATAAAGCTCCGATCGCGCGAAAGAGAAGCTGCCGTGGAAATAACTGAGAGAGAAAATGACATCCATCGTTCCATTTCCGCGCAACGGGAAAGGGACCCGGTGCTGGATTTTCTCTCCATTACGGGTCGGAATCGGGTCGGATTGGACTCATTTACGTGCCGATTGCCGAGACATAAAGTGCGTCCAAGGAGATCGATCGGTTCGCGTGTTGTCGTGCGACCTCGCAAAGTTCATGCTCATCTCTGCCCCGAGAACCAATTATGGTGCCATTGGCTCGGCAAATCCCCCTCCCCCTCTCTTCCAAATTACCCTTCAAATTACCCTTCATTGTCCAATTTCATGAATGTACGCATCTGTTTATTTTTGTGATAGGCGAGAATAATCTTATAAAATGTAGTTGTTTTTTCATAACACGATGACCGTACATTTCGACCCGACAAACCGCTCGATAAATGGATGATATATTGCACTTTCGAACGTGGACAGCGGGTATTACAAATTAGATGTGGGTCGGGCGTATGATCCAGAAGAGAACAAAGAAATAAGATGTGGGTTATCCACTAAACAGAGAAAAAAAAAAAAAAAACGTAAAAGTTTTCTATTTCCATGTCCAAGGGGGCAGGCGGATCGTGTGGGAACCTTTGCTTTTGTCTCTCACTCAGGCACCGTTTCTCTCGTCTCTCCCGATCTCTCGGTGTTTTTGGCCTTGGTTTGTAGAACACGAGAACCCTTCTTCATCCTTCTCCAATGGCGACAGAGCAGGCGTAGAGTTTTGGCACCTGCTGAGCCGAGCCTCCAAATCTCGCAGCGGGAAAAGGGGTCGTCGAGTCCTAAACAATGTCTTCCACGTTTCAATTCGTCGACCATTCCGATCATCAGGCGCGATCCCCTCCTTTATTGAGCGACGATAAAGTCAATCGACGGCGGTGTTCCAAAGCTCAAGCTTGTCTCCACAGGATTCTCCACATAATCGCTTCTTCCAAGAACCCATCTTTCAGTCTCCAGAGCTCGAACAGAGGTATGGGCATCGATCTGAACCTCCGATTGTGTAGTGCTTCGTTCGACGACAAAGAAGAAGAAGAAGAAAAGGTGGGTTTTGGGGACGAAAGCGGCTCGTTCAGTTCGAGCTCTGTCGCGGCTCGTGAAGTTGGTGAGAGGAATACAGTGCTCGAGAAGAGCTCTGAGGTTGAATGCGAACCGGGAAAGCAAACTGATGAGATGAACTGCGAACGAGTCGTCGAGGCTGGAGAGAGAGATCACGAGAAAGCTGAAGAAGAAGAAGAAGAAGAAGAAAATGGTGATGAAGACGGTGTTTCGGAGATCACAAATGTGCAAGTTCAGAGCTTTGAGAAGAGCGACGAAGATCGCGCGAGCGAGATGAAGCTGTCGAACAGCGACGGCTTCTTGGGCTTGCTCGTCGAAGCGGCGAAATTGATCTCCGGACACGGCGTCGGCGACGGCGACGAAGACAAGGACGGCGAGACCGAGTCGAGGGAGCGACCGAGTCAGCGGCGCGAGCATCACGTTTCCCCTCGGACCAAAGAAGACGCAACTGAGGAACCGACGAAGACCGAGTTGCCGGGGTCAAAGAAGAAGCGAAAGATTTCGGGGGCCGGAGAGTCCGAGGTGGACGCTCCCGCGCCGCCGCCGCAGCCGACGTCGCTGCCGGTGGTGAGGTCGAAGCGGGGGAGGAACCGAGTGCTTCCGTACAGGTTCCGGGACTCGGTCCTCGAGCCGTGGGCCCGCCTGTCCCGGTCGAACCCGGTCCCAAGCAAACGGAGGGTCGGGGTAAAACCGTAATTTACGATTTTTTGAGGGGTAAGGGTTGCCAAGCTTTTCTTTCGTTGAGCCACTGCACCGATCGAAAAAGTTTGTGTAGCGCAGAGGATGCGTGTCGCGTGGTGTTGTTCTGTCTTTTGCTATTAATCTCGGTTGTAATTCTCTTTAAAAGGTTAGCAATGAAGATGAATTTGAGTTTCGTAAATCATAAAAAAAAAGTCCAATTTCCGGGTGATGCACATGTTGTGGATATATAGATCGTACGGATGGATGGTTTCGAGGGAAAATTCAGTAGGCAATAGTAACAATGTCCGGTATGCCACGTCATCAATTCGATATGGTGTCGAAAGGGGTCACGTAAAAGTTGGTGACTCGGTGGGCTTTCCAAGACGGGGATAGGACTACTAAACGCGTTGCTCCGCGCACGGGGATGGGACGGCGATGGATCTAGTCGCTCTCGCCCAATGTATTGAGATTGCATCAATGTGTTCTCAAGTTGAGTTGTTGCGATGAAATTGAGAGCATGGATTTAGATTAATAGATCACGCACGGCACGAGACTATTCGTCTCTGCCGTGTTGTTTTATGGGTTATCTTTATGAATTGGTCATTCTTCTTCGGATATTCTTTTGGGAAGCCGGGTGTCTTGTCTTGGAGCTTTTGTTTGGCGAGGGAACCGAGCTTCTCTGAAAGGGGAATCGACCTTGTCCTAAGCTAGCAGCTGCTGTAGATCATGTCGGAGCTGAGGCTTAGGACATGCCAGTGCTCCTCGTTGAAGAAAAATTGTGGTAGACATCAGGTTCATACGAGCTCAATACACCTTAATTTTTTTTGTTTTTTATAAATCTCATATAGAGGAGGATCTATTGATTTTCTTGATGGACATAAAAGTCGGGTGATTGTACAAAAAGTCACGAACCTATTGTACAGAGATTTTTTTTGCAATTTGGCTATTTTAGTATTAAATTTTTCACGATTTTCGAATATAGTTGTTCTAGCCAATTTTGGGTGAAAGTTACTAACGTGGCCATCGGCCGTTGCATTTGATTTTTCTGAATTTTTTATAGTTTTATTTTTTTACTCTTTTCTTTTCTACTATTCACCTTCTCGAAAATGGCCGGTGAAGGTTTCGCGGCCCATGACTAAAATGATTTGCCAAAACTAGTCCTAAATATTTTAATGAATTTTCAATTTAGTCCTTCAAACTAATTACTCAAATTAATAAGTTTAGGACTAAAATGGCAAACCTTCAAAAGATTTAGAACTAAATTGAAATAATTTCACAAGATTTGAGACTAAATTGATACAGTTGAAAAGTTTAGGGCTAAATTGGCAAATCATCAAAAGATTTAGGACTAAATTGGCACAATTAAAAGATTTAGGACGAGTTGTCAAAAGGTTTAAGACCTTTTTGATAATTTCCCCATTTCCTGGCTGCATAAATGAGATTTAAGCACTTGATATGCTAAATTGATTTTATATCAACAATTAACTAAACAAAATCATTAATAAACATTTAACTAAACAAATCATTAATAATAGGAATGTAATTTTGTTGTAATTTCGTCGAAACAAAGGATAAAAGAACGGCACAATTTCATGCCATTTGCATACTTCTTATCATACCGAAACTAAATAGTGAGAGGATTCAGTTTATGTTAATCACTGTGTCTCCAGCGTTAAAGAGGTTCGAAACCAACATACTGCGTTTGCTGTCCAAAGCATATTATCTAAGTCTCCTTCTTCGCCTTAAGCGGCTTATTGGGTTGTCGATGAAATCTTAATATCAAAGGTCGAGGAGCCCTGGTTTTCCAATCGATTCCTCGTACACAAATGAATCCTGCATATCAGAATTCATCTATCAGACGAATCTAAATCAATATGCACATCTAATCCCCGATTTCACAAGGTTAAAATTCTTGTTAACGAGAACGCTAGCGATGGCTTTTGGTCGAAAGGCAAAAACTGGATATCAGCAAGTTCAATAGAAAGGCCCTTTCATACCGTTGCGAAAGCAAGACTGAATCTTCCCAGGGTTAATCCTGCTCGAGAAGAACACCGATACGGTAAGCAACATAACAAGATTTTATCACCACTTACAACTGGGCAACCCACCTTTAAAAATCGACGATGCTGAAGTTCCAAAGTACACCATTCTCCTCGGTAAGTTCCATATCCATCTTCTGGGAACACTGATCGGGTTATGACTCGATTCATGGTCTGCGAAAACCTGAGCACACTCGAGACATCAACGTTAATCCGGATATTAAAACCAGTTGTGCTTTAAGTATGATAGGTAACGTGTCGGAGAATGGAAAATGAGAGTGATATCGACAGAATCGGGGAAAAAAAGATTGGCCTAGATTATGCTCACCTCGTTTACTTGAAAGTATGTTCCGTTCAGCGGAAATCTTGCCCTCAAAGATGTTCGACAAGGGATCTGCTCACAAGTATTTTATGCGTTAGTCGCTATTGCAAGTCTCCTTAGGACAGAAGGATTCAACTACCAACAATTAAGGTATCAAGTTAATTTTCACCAACCAGAAGTGTTCCTTTGATTGTAGCACAACTCTCTTCTCGACGGGTCTGTTCATTACAGGCTTCTGTAGTCGGGCAAGGGTCGCATGGCCCATAGGAGACTTGGATGAATCCGCAGCTTCCTCTGATCATAGAAGAGTTCACAAGAGATTTTGGTTATGAAGTTAAGTGAGCTCATATAATTCTCATGAATTCGAGGGTAACAGGTACCGTCTGTAGATCACCCACATACTGTCCTCACACACATCAAAGAATCAAATATGCCTATTTATTCCTTTAAAATCATTTACACCAGTCATTCATGGAACCCTTCATGCCCTTTTGTATGGGTTGTTCATACCTTCAGTCCATATAAGAAGAAGATAGGGGCATGGATCTTCCACTTCACGCATCGGTAACTGTCATACAAAAAGAGTTTGAGTCCCAAACTTACATCAGAACCTACCTCGCATATACGTAAAAGCGGCAAATCAACTGACCTCTCTAAGGAGAGGATGTGAATCTGAAGCTCGTATCTGCCGGAAAGGAAAACGGAGTGTTTATGATGTATTCTTCCTTCATTTGAGACAACAATTATTGACTACGACCTATATTTAGTACTTTTTTTTTTTTTCATTTTCTTTCAATTTGAATAATGTGTTTTCAATCAACAGAAGCCCGAACCTTTCTTTTCTCATATATGTGCATATAAAAATATGGTTTCCATGAACATAAAATTACTACTTACACATGGTGCTCCGTCCTTAAGCGGGTCGCCTCCTTCAGTTTGGGCAGGGGAACGAAGTCGTTTAAGGCGACTAAGGCTCTCGAGTTTTCTTCAAACATGCCAACATCATATATGGGGCTCTGCAAGTCTGTTGAGAAATTTGCTGAACTGAGTTTGATAGTCGGAATTTCATCACCATCATCGTAATAGAAATCTTCTATGTCTCTCTCTAACAATTGCTTAGATGCAATCTTAGGCGACTCCGGCTCTTCAATGATGGGCTCGCAACTTCCAGTTTGATATCCTGACTCTAGAAGTGGAGTGGTACCGAGGGCGGCAGTTGACTCTCCATTGCGAAGTACAATGGCATTTTCACCATTAGTAACGGGATCTTTAGCTGCTTTAGGTGCTGGAAGGGAAAGTCTCGCACTAGAATAAGATGTTAAGTTTTAAGATATCAGTCCATATACCAAAAGACAGTTCTAGGCTCTAGCAAAATGACTTCATACTTTCCTAAAAACTTCTGCAGCCTCAACTGTACTCAATATTTGTACCCCTGGATTTTGCTCTGTTCTAAATGTCACTTGTGTGTTAACATTGGCATATTCAATCATTAAAATCACGATTTCATCTAATAGCTTAAACTTTTAGAACATTTGGCAGTTCAAAGCAAGAGGTCTTAAGTTCAAAACTTTCCGCTACTTCATTTAGCAGCTTAACCATTTAGAACAGTGGCAGTTATTACAAAGATAAGAAGGGACAAAGAAGAAGAATCCATGAACCTGGCATATGCACTTGCATAATGCTTGCACTCTCCCCTCATTGGACATGCGTTGCAATTGGCTTGGTCTTTGTGCAGAAAACCTGTTTCCATTAGGAAATAATCAGAATATAGTCCACTAACACATTCTCAAAGCAAGAGAATGATATACGGGGCATACCTTCCGAATGTAATTAAATGATAGTGCAGCTCATACCTGGGAAATGGATATAAAAAAAATTCAGCAAAAAACATATTAGGTGGTACTAAATTTCCAATTAAATATAGCTTCTAACACAATTTCTCCAAAAGAGAAGTAGGCGTTTACAAGGTCCGTTGATCAAGTTCACGCAGTCGTGGCCACAGGTACTTTTGAATTTCATCCATTACTGGGAACCTGCAAAGTGCCAATATTTGAGTTTCCACTTTCCCCTCTTCTGAAAGTTATGCTATCTCGGTGAAATTCTTACTTTTCAAGCAGATGTATTTGAAGATTTTCAGGTAATGGTTCGAGGGGAACCCAGCCAAGACGCACTGCTATGCGACCAACATTAGTATCAACCTGAATTTGTGAAAAACTAGACTGGTGAGGCGATTGAACAAACTCTATTCTAGAATGAGCTTGTCTGTTTATTCGCCATGACCATTACGGGGAAGGCTACATGCTGAAGTGCCAAAAGTCGTACACACTCCACACTTTTCAATCCCAATCCAGGTATTTCTAGCAAGTATTCTCTGCGCACACACAAAAAAAAAAAAAAAAGAAGTGAATGAGTAACAATGGCTTTTACAAAACATCTAGCAAACTAAACAATTAATAAGTGCTTACTTTGCTTTACCAGGTGGACAATTTCTTAACCATTCAAGGTCGATGCTGCCTTGTTTCCTAACCAGCTCATTAAGAAAATCCTACATGCATGACAAGTATCTCATTCATTGAACCAAATTTCTATGGTACATCTGGAAGGAATAGCTTGTCATGAATTGAAGGTAAAGGAACATACTTGGATTCGTTTTGCTAGAATGCGATGTTGACCGCGTGCTTGGATGGCTTCTGCAACTTCTTCAGGCTTTGCACGCCTAACTGCATCCCAGTCCACAGAGTCCATATGATCCGCGATTCTTGGTCCAACACTGGAATATAACCTCCTCAGTTCCTCCCACTCCAAGGGATCGGCCTTCTTCTCCTTGACTTTTACTTTCTTTTTCTTTTCTCCTGAAGCAGGTGTTTGTCTTCCAGCGTGCCCTTTCTCGTGTTTCATATCTCGTTGAGAGCTCACTGTTTCTTCTTTCCCCAAAATTTGTTTTAAGATGTTATGCAATTCCTGCATTTGTTCAACTTGAATATATATAGGGTTATCATCTCCTGAACTACATCTGGGTCCGATAGGTTCTAGGTCACTCTAGTCTTGGACGTCAGCAATCTCCCCGTCCCCGTTTTCTTCACCTTTGACTGGGTAGAGGGGAAACTTTGAAGCTAATGACATGAACGCGTTGCTGTAAGTGAAACAGACGGTCACAAAGAACATGATTGCTTTCTTCTTTCCAAAGTTCTATGTCCGTAGTAAGAGCAATGTGTACATAGATTTCAAAATACATAATGTAGGGAAAGAAAATGGCCTCCTGTTACTAAGTTAAAACTAACCTCGAAAGATAATCCGACACATTCTGAGTCAGATACACTCCAATGATTGAGTCCACAACGGAGCCTTTCCAAAATGTGAAATGTCTATCCCCTGCAGAGTTTACAAATATGTTTTTCCGTTACTTCTTCATGTAAACCACAATGATTGCAGATACAGCTATTTTGAAATGATTAAATCTCATAACCTCATAGTAAGATAACTAAGTTGATTTGATCTTCCGTATTCCTGTAAAAAACTTAGCAAGTATCTTAAGACGTATAAATTCATATACACAATAATTGAAGATTCGACTTTCTCTCAAAAATAATGCTATCTCCAGCACCAGATGACCTAATTGCTTACTATCAAGCATAGCTCTGCATTCTTGTAAAGTAGGAGAAGCGAAAATGGCCTGAAGCAATCATGAAGCTTCCTTTGAATGAAATGAGACATTGTGTGCTCATTCTTCTTTTACATAGTATGTGATCATTATGAAATGACCAATATTATTCTATCTTTCTAGGATTCTCTAGGACTTGTCCAATACTCTCTCCCTACATTGATTAGATATAACTCTTGAATGTGCGTTGATTATTTCCACAATAACAAGGATATGTTTGCCTAGAAATGATTCAGAGATTTCCTTTATCTTGTGTAAAGGCAATGTGCTGGAAATTTCCAGCAAGAATGTCGCAGCAAGGATGACAAGCCTAGCGTATCTGTAAAATAGCCTATAATTAGTTCGGTGAAGAGTGTGCGTGCGCATGTGAGGGAGAGAGGAAAATAAGAAGTTTGAGTTCTGGTGAGTGAGCTGAGTGGCATGAGTTGGTGTTGAGCAAGTGAAGTTGGAGAGTTGGGTAGATGGAGTGGTAAGTAACAATTTCCTGTGCTCTTTTGAGCTTGTGAGGTGTATGAGAGTAAGTCGCTCAATTAAAGGCGTGTCCCTGTACTTGAAATTGTTGCTGCAATATTATTGAAGTTATGTTGCCACCCGTGCGTCCTACTGAACATTCATTTCTCAGGTTTCTAGTGTACTAAAAGGTGCAGGGTGATTAAACTGTTGCATTAAGATGTTTACCTAAAATTAGATGCATGAGGGCAAGGAATGATTCGACCCGGCCTCGGAAGACTTCTCTTTCCCATGCCCACTTTCCGTCCGTGTCTTTGTCGTCTGCCTCATCCCCGGGACCACCATCGTCTGAAACTATTAACAGCTCCCACCTTTTAACTGTCTCAGGGTCAAGTTCGACTCTAGGTGCTTTCTTCTTCGCCTTCGGTTCGTAGCATACTAATATGCCCTGTGTGCTCGGTGGTTTCTTCTTCATTTTTGATTTGTAGGATACATCACCAATATTCAGATCCATAATCTTCTGAATGATGCGCTCAAGTTCCTGCTGCAATTTTGGCTTTGCGCCTGCCAAAAAATGTCAGGATAAGTAGCTTGCAATAGTATTTCACAGACAGGATCCTGTCTGAGCTTCTACACTTCAGAAATCAGATTTACTTATAACTTAGGGGAAGACCATGCATTGGCGCAGAATCAGAATTTACTTTATTCAAGTTCCATATAATCTGGATATAACATTCAGAAAATATTAATACAATTCTATATTGGTGACCTTATGTTAATGAGAAGACTTAACTTATGAGTTATGCTGTCAGTATAAGATCATCTCATCAAAATAAGTTCGTCAGTATGAGAAGACCAACAAAAAAGATTTACCCGAATTAATGAGAAGACCAACAATTTATATGTAATTGGAAGTACCTTTCTGCTTCTCGTGCCCCTTTACCCTTCTTTTACGCTTCTCGCGCCCCTTTACCTTCGCGCCATCTGATGTCTGTTGATCTATTTTTGCAGAATGCCCTGCTTCAGATTTGACTCCAATTTCATCAGCACCGACAAGTGCATGATGAGTAGCGGGGATCTCAAGTTTTTGCGTTTTGACAGTAGATCTGAAACGATTTGGATTCCGCCTCATTGTCCTCTTCTTTTTTGAATCTCTGGGATAAGAAACATAGAAACCTCTAGGACATAGAACAAATAACATGTACGTCATCTTCGTCGCCGCGGTCCTCTTCCTCCTTCCCGTCCTCTTCTTCTTGAATTTGATGGGAAAGCTGTGTCCAATTCTTCTGATTCCATCAAGACACTGGCTTTTCCTATCGACCCGCTTGCACATCGAAGATGGAAGGACTTGACTACTTGTCTGATCAGCAACAAAGGTGTCCCGTTGCGACTGCACCAGACCTGTTCCAACTAATGTATCATTTCCATAGAGCTGATCTGCAACTTTCCCGTCTTCGGCATGGTTTGCACCAAAATCCAAATGCCTCCGGCATGATTTCACCTCGGGCTGGAAACCTTGGCCGATTTTCTTCTCCATTACAAATTTGGATGGAATATCCGAATCTCCTTGCTTGTGTACATGAGGAGGCTCAAAAGATGGTTGGCCCTTCGCCGGAGCTGCATCGTTGATGTCTCCCAGTAATGGACGTGAATCCTTGACATTTTTTTCTCTGGCGTGCTTCCTCTTCTTTGCTGATGGAGTTTCTGAGCCAAACTCTTTACGTTTCGGAGTTCGACGGGGTTTTCCTTCACGAATTACTTTAGGAGTGTGCTTCTTCTTTTTTGGCTTCTGTCGCTTCGTTTTATAAAGATTTATGCCGACTTTGGAGTTGGGGATTTGCATTGGAGTTGAAGTAACAAATGGATCCGTCGGCCTTTCACTAATGGCCTCAAAGGAACTAATAAAGCCTTGGTGATCAACTGCCAATGAAGTTTTAGGAGTCTGTAGAGATCATTCCTAATGCACTTAGGATATATAGAGATGCCGATGATAATAATGATCTAACAACACTCAAATTAAATTATTTGAAAGCTTTTTCTTATCCAAACTAGCATGAATGCAACTACTTGAGAGCATAAGTAACAAATGATTTCCCTAAAGGTTGTTATCTCAATCATAGTAACCTTAAACTGTACGGCAAAACATAGGCATGCTTACCATTCGATGGTGGAATGTTGGTGTTGAACACTGGATTACTTCCTCGGTGGCCTGAATACAGCAACTCCACCGATTGCTGACCAGCCATTGGTGCAACCAAATTGGACTCCAAGAAACCTGAGCCATCTGAAGAACCAAACGCCCCTCTATCAGTGAAACGAACATCCTTATCTCTTGCAGCCTTCAAAACTTCTCGCCGCCGGTAAACATGCTTGAACAAATCTGCACAACAGTTAGCATCGAAACAAGCAAAGTTGCGAGCGTCCTGATTCACATCTATGGACGTCAGCCCTGCAACGTTAGGGCTCGGTTCCTTCTCTCTAACATCTTCAATTGAATTCCCGCCAATTCTCGCAGCATCACGCGCGGAAGAACTACAGCCACTGTGATTGTCCTTCGATCGCCGTCTAACATAGAGCTTATTTACCTTTTCTGGAGTGATTGGCTCCCAGGAATCACGTCCCTTCGAATCTATCTCGACCGCATTGCCAATTCCCATGACTTTTTTGCTCTTTCCTAACCCTGGAACTTCTATATCAAATCAGTGTACAAGACCCACCAAAGCTGCAGAAACTTAACCCAAGAGGCAGCACTAGAAACTACTGCAATATCACGGGTTTTTCTCATAATAAAAGTTGAACTGAGCATCTAGCGGCCGAGGGTGACAACCAGGGAGCCCCATTGGTATTCCTCTCGCTCAGAACAGAAGAGGCTAAACGAAAAAGTTTTTAAAAAAAAAGGTTTTTTAAGAGGAATTCGTCAGGTATTCAACACAAATAACGCAGCGAGATGATCATAGGCAGAAAAATCGCATGAATCAGAGAATAAAGGCCAAAAACGCAATCCAGGTATACGAAAAATTACTGCTTTCGCTCTCGTGCTCTGCTAGAAGCTAAATCACCAGATGATCGACGTGCAAAAGAACTACCAAGAGCTCTCTCACCTGCAGATTACGTCGAACAGAGTCCATATCTGGCTTAATAGACTGAAGCAGGGGAACTCCGATCAAATCGAATTTGTGCGGAGATTGGCGAAAGGAAAATCCTCAGTGATCTCGTGCGACCGTCGTGCGAGTGTCTAAGAAGCAACGACATGCACAGCGTGGGCTAGGAGATGACGGTGATAGCGACGGGCTGAAACAGATTCGCTCAAACCAGAAGTAGACCGACGAGGACGACCCACTTTTGATTTTGAGGGACTCTGAAAGCGGGCTTGCCGATTGACTTTGCATGAAAACCGAGAGCAGAAACGTGATCTTTGACGTATCTACGTCAGAAAAAAAAGATATATTCATTCAAAGAGAATGAAAACTCTCTTTCCTTTTTCTTTTTTCGAAAAGGAAAATCGTTTCGCTAAGTGAATAAAGGTGAATATAATAAGAAAATTAAGCCAATTTCAAGAACACAACAAAATTAGTAATATGAAAAACTGAAAGATATATCTTATTCGACTATACTTGATCTACAAGTGATGTTGACTTAATTTTCATATCCCACATTAATTTTTGTCAATTTAAGTAAATGGAATTTGTTTGTCATTTTGATATTCTTTTCTTAACTTACTGTTTTGATTTAGTTGAATTACATATTTTGAAATTTCAGATGGGATAATGCAATTGTGATTTTGTTTTGATAAATCTTTAATTATACTTTTTGATTGTTCAATACGGGTCACCTACTTATATAATATAGAAGATGATAAGAAAGAGTTTGAGGTGATATGTACAAAAATAATTTCTAAACACTTGACTATGTTAAAATATCATTTTTGTTTAAATTTTTTTAATTTTGAGGTACACTGTTTGTCTCTCGAGAAGAGAAGCTTACCAATTGACTTTGCATGAAAGCAAGAGAGGAAACATGATATTTTTTGTACAAACGTGTTTGGGTGGAAAAAGATGTATCCCTTCAAAGAGAAGGAAACTGCTTTTTTTTTTTTGTCGAAAAGGAAAATCGTTTTACTAAGTGAATAAAGTAACATAATAAGAAAATTCAACAAATTTCAAGAGCACAACACAATTAGTAATATAAAAAAATGAGCGATATATCTTATTCGATTATATTTGATGTACAAGTTATGTTGACTTAGTTCTTATTTCCACCACATTAATTTTTGTCAATTTAAGTAAATGGAATTTGATTATCATTTTGATATTCTTTTCTTATTTCACACAAAGGTTTGATTTAATTAAATTTCATCTTTTGAATTTTCAGATGGGAGAACGCAATTGTGATTTTGTTTTGATAAATCTTTAATGACGGTTTTTTGTTATTTCATTCGGGTCATCTCCTTATATTATATTGACGAAGATAACAAAGAGTTAGAAGTAATATGCACAAAAAGAATTTATAAACACTCAAATGTGTTAAAACATTGTTTATTTTTAAAGTTTTTTTTTAATTTTGAGGGACTCTATTTCTCTCTCTCTCCGAGAGAGTTGCTTACCGATTGACTTTACATGTAGAGAGAGAAGAAATGTGATTTTTCTGTACAGACATATCCATATGGAAAAAGATATATTCTTTCAAAGAGCAGGAAACTTTTTTTTTTTGTCAAAAAGGAAAACCATTTCACTAAGTAAATAAAGTCAACATAATAAGAAAATTAAGCCAATTACAAGAACAAAACAAAATTAGTAATATAAAAAACTAAGAGATATATCTTATTCGATTATACTTGATCTAAAAGTTATTTTGACTTAATTCTTATTTCCCACATTATTTTTTTGCCAATTTAAGTAAATGAAATTTGATTACATTTTGATATTTTTTCTTATTTTACTATTTCAATTTAGTTAGATTTCATATTTTGAAGGTTGGGATGGGAGACCACAATTGTGATTTTGTTTTAATAAATCTTTAATGATGTTTTTCTTTTTGTTCTATTCTTGTCAACTCTTATATGATATAGAAGACCATAAGAAAGAGTTTGAAGTGATATACACAAATATAATTTCTAAGCACTCGATTGTGTTAAAAGATCATTTATGTTTAAAGTTTTTGATTTTGAGGGACCCAGTTTCTCTCCCGGAGAGAAATATTTACCGATTGACTTTGCATGAAAAGCGAGAGAGGAAACTTGATCTTTTTTGTATGGATACATTTGGGTGGAAAAGATATATCCTTTCAAAATTTCTTTTTGTCAAAAGAAATTTTTTTATAAGCCAATTTCATGAACACAACAAAATTAATAATATAGAAAATTGAGAGATATATCTTATTCGATTATACTTGATGTACAAGTCATGTTGACTTAACTCTTTTCTCCCACATTAATTTTGTTAATTTAAGTCAATAGAATTTGATTATCATTTTGATATTCTTTTCTTATTTTACTATTTTGATTTAGTTGAATTTCATATTTTGATGTTTCAGACGAGAGAATGAAATTATGATATTGTTTTGATAAATCTTTAATGATGCTTTTTTGTTGTTCTATTCGGGTCATCTCCTTGTAAGATATAGAAGACAAAAAGAAAGAGTTCAAAGTGATATACACAAAAATAATTTCTAAGCACTTGACTATGTTAAAAGATCGTTTATGTTTAAAGTTTTTTATTTTAAGGGACTCTGTTTCTCTCCCAGAGAGAAACACTTACCAATTGACTTTGCATGGAAAGCTAGAGAGGAAACTTATTCTTTTTTGTATGGACGTATTTGGGTGGAAAAGATATCTCCTTTAGAAAAAAAATTTTGTCAAAAAGAAAAAATTGTTTCATTAAACGAATAAAGTGAACATAATAAGAAAATTCAGCCAATTTCATGAACACAACAAAATTATTAAAATAGAAAACCGAGAGATATATCTTATTTGATTGTACTTGATCCACAAGTTATGTTGACTTAATTATTATCTCCTACATTAATTTTTGTCAATTTAAGTAAATGGAAATTGATT
Organism: Psidium friedrichsthalianum; assembly: GCA_019149425.1. Lineage (NCBI taxonomy): Eukaryota > Viridiplantae > Streptophyta > Magnoliopsida > Myrtales > Myrtaceae > Psidium > Psidium friedrichsthalianum. Next base: position 25,097 of record JAGVVM010002018.1, read on the forward strand.
ATCATTTTGATATTGTTTTATTATTTTACTGTTTTGATTTAGTTGAATTTCATATTTTTTATGTTTTGGATTGGAGAATGCAATTGTGATTTTCTTTTGATAAATCTTTAATGACACTTTCTTGTTGTTCTATTCAGGTCATCTCTTTATAAGATATGGAAGACAATCAGAAAGAGTTTGAAGTGATATACACAAAAGTAATTTCTAAACACTCGACTATGTTAAAGGATCATTTATGTTTAAAGTTTTTCATTTTAAGGGACTTTGTTTCTCTCCTTGAGAGAAAAAATTACCAATTAAATTTTCATGGAATCGTTTCACTAAATTAATATAATGAACATAATAAGAAAATTAAGTAAAAACACAACAAAATTAGTAATATAGAAAACTGAGAGATATATCTTATTCGATCGTATCTGATATACAAGTTATGTTGACTTAATTCTTATTTCCGGCATTGATTTTTGTCAATTTAGGTAAATGAAATTTGATTATCATTTTCATATTCTTTTCTTATTTTACCCAAAGGTTTGATCTGGTTAAATCTCATATTTTGAATGTTTGAATGGGCGAATGCAATTGTGATTTTGTGTTGATAAATCTTCAATGACCTTTTTTTGTTGTTCTATTCGGGTCATCTCCTTATATGATATTGAAGATGATTAGAAAGAGTTTGAAGTAACACGCACAAAAATAATTTCTAAACAATTGACTGTGTTAAAACATTATTTATGTTTAAAAGCTTTTTTTTATTTTGAGGGACTTTGTTTCTCTATTGGAGAGAGAGTTGCTTATAGATTGACTTTGCATGTAGAGGGAAGAAACATGATTTTTTTAAGGATATATCTGAGGGAAAAAGATATAGCCTTTCAAAGAGAAAGAAACTCTTTTTTTTTTTTGTCGAAAAGGAAAATCATTTCCCTAAGTAAATAAAGTTACATAATAAGAAAATTATGCCAATTTCAAGAACACAACAAAGTAATGTAAAAAACTAAGAGATATATCTTATTCAGTTGTACTTGATCTACAAGTTAAGTTGACTTAATTCTTATTTCCCACATTAATTTTTGTCAATTCAAGTAAATGAAATTTGATTATCATTTTGATATTAATTTCTTATTGAATTAGTTGGATTGCATATTTTGAAGCTTCAGATGGGAGAATGCAATTGTGATTTTGTTTTGATAAATCCTTAATGATGCTTTTTTGTTGTTCTATTCGAGTCATCTCCTTAGATGGTATAGAAAAATGATAAGAATGAGTGTGAAGTGATATGCACAAACATAATTCTAAACACTCGATTGTGTTAAAATATTGTTTATGTTTAAAATTTTTTATTTTGGGGGACTCTGTTCCTCTCTTGGAAAGAAATGCTCTTGCCGATTGACTTTGCATGGAAAGCGAGAGAAGAAACATGATCTTTTTTGTGTAGATATATCTAAATGGAAAAAAGATTTATCCTTTCAAAGAGAAAGAAACTCTTTTTTTTTTGTTGAAAAGGAAAATTGTTTCACTAAACCAATAAAGTGAACATAATAAGAAAATTAAGCCAATTTCAAGAACACAAAAAGAAATACTAATATAAAAACTAAGAGACATATCTTCAATTATACTTTATCTACAAGTTATGTTGACTTAATTCATATTTTCCACATTAATTTTTGTCAATTTAAGTAAATGGAATTTGATTATCATTTTGATATTCTTTTCTTATTTTATACAAAGGTTTGATTTAATTAAATTTCATATTTTGAATTTCAGATAGGAGAATTCAATTGTGATTTTATTTTGATAAATATTTAACGATGCTTTTTTTGTTGTTCTATTCGGATCATCTCCTTACATGATATAGAAGGCGATAAGAAAGATTTTTAAGTGATATGCACAATAATAATTTTTAAACACTTATCGAGTGACTTTGCCTGGAAAGCAAGAGAGGAAATGTGATCTTTTTTGTACGGATGTATTTGGGTGGAAAAGATATATCCTGTCAAAGAGAAGGAAACATTGTTTTGTTGTTGAAAAAGAAAATCATTTCACTAAGTAAATAAAGTGAACATAGTAAGAAAATTAAGCCAATTTCAAGAACACAAAAAAATTAGTAATATGAAAAAACTGAGAGATTGTCAATTTAAGTAAATGGAATTTGATTATCATTTTGATATTATTTCTTATTTTACTGTTTTGATTTAGTTGAATTTTGAAATTCGGATGGGAGCATGCGATTCTAATTTTGTTTTGATAAATCTTTAATGACATTTTTTTTGTTGTTCTATTCGGGTCAACTCGTTATATGATATAGAAGACAATAAGAAGGGGTTTGAAGTGATATGCACAAAAATAATTCCTAAGCACTCCACTGTGTTAAAACATCATCTATGTTTAAAGTTTTTTTTATTTTGAGGGACTCTATTTCTCTCTCGGAGAGAGATGCTTACTGATTGACTTCGCATCAAAAGCAAGAGAGAAGAGATTCATCCTTTTTTTATGGACGTATCTAGGTGGAGAAAGATATATCCTTTCAAAGAGAAGGAAGCTCTTTTGTTTTTGTCGAAAAGAAAAATCAAGATAAGGAAACTCTTTTGTTTTGTCGAAAACAAAAATCGCTTCGCTAAGCGATAAAGTGAACATACTAAGAAAATTATGCCGATTTCAAGAACACAACAAAATTAGCAATATAAAAAACTGTGAGATATGTTTTTATTCGACTGTACTTGATCTACAAATTATGTTGACTTAATTTTTATTTCCTGTCAATTTAGGTAAATGGAGTTGACTACCATTTTCATTTTTTTTTCTCATTTTACACAAGTGTTTGATTTAGTTAAATTTCATATTTTGAATTTTCGGATGTGAGAGACGCTTTTTTGTTGTTCTATTCAGATCGTTATATGGTATAGACAACGACAATAAAGAGTTTGAAGTGATATGCACAAAAATAATTTCTAAACACTCGATTGTGTTAAAACATCATTTATGTTTGAAGTTTTCGATGGACTGTATTTCTCTCTCCGAGAGAGAATTGCTTACTGGTTGACTTTGTATGGAAAGCGAGAAAGAGGAAACTTTCATTTTTTTTTTGTATGGACGTATCTCGGTGGAAAAAGATATATCTTTTCAAAGAGAAGGAAACTCTTCTTTTTTTTGTCTAAAAAGAATATCGCTTCACTAAGTGAATAAAATGAACATAGCAAGAAACTTAAGCCAATTTCAAGGCCACAACAAAATTAGTTATATAAAAACTGAGAGATATATCTTATTTGATTGTACTTGATCTACAAATTATGTTGACTTAATTCTTATTTCCGACATGCCGTTAATACAAATTGATAAAGAGGCTCTTTTCCTCGCACCTAACTGTATTTCTCTTTACTTCTAAGACAAAAAAAAATGAATGAAAATCGATTAAATATAGCTTGTCTAGAAACTAAACTCTACTTACCAGTACATTTTATGATTATGCTTTGGTCCGACGTCATTGTAAAACTATCCTTACAATTTTGTCATTGAATGCTAAACATGTAAGTGTTCTTCATCGACTCGCTTTATCAGTCCGTCAGAAGTCAAACCTCCATGTATTACATCAAGGAATTTTCGGTTTTATTTTGTTGCTAATGAGATATTTTATATAGGAGTATCTAAAAGTACATTAAAACAATGATGTAAAAAAGTTATTCACATTGAAATGTCTTGGTATTTTTTAACATTAAATCTCCATGAATGATAAATGACATTAATTTTTGTCAATTTAAGTAAACGGAATTTGATTATCATTTTGATATTCTTTTCTTATTTTACACCAAGGTTTGATTTAGTTAAATTTCATATTTAGAATTTCCGGATGGGAGAATGCAACTGTGATTTTGTTCTGATAAATCTTTAATGACACCTTTTTTGTTGTTCTATTTGGGTTATCTCCTTGAAGACGATAAGAAAGAGTTTAAAGTGATATGCACAAAAATAATTCTAAATACTCGATCGCGTTAGAACATCGTTTATGTTTAAAAAATTTCTCGATTATGCTTAACAAGTAATTCATAATATGCAGGACTTGGAAAAATAATAGGTTTTATTTGGAAATTTCTCTGCTAAACAAAGCTAACATGCACATAGGTAAAATTTGAAATCCCTAGAAAAAGAAAAGATAGTGCCATTAATATACGTGGTACTACAGAAAGGAAACGTGTTATATGAGCCTAATATTTACATGGTAAAACATGGTACTGCCCACTTGATCTGTCCTACATAAAAACAGATAAACAAATCAAAGAAGAAAAGTGAATAAAAATTGGGATTCACCATTTTTAATATAAATAGGAGGATTTGTTATCACAATTCAAAATTGCATTAGTAAAACAAAACAGATATATATATAAACAATGGAAATGGAACTGGAGGTACTAAATTTTATCGGAAGAAATATAGGCAAAAGGAATCAATACAAAAGAATTTCCGAGGCCTGTGTTTCACACAATTTCCTTCAAACAGATTCGCTCCCTCGTACACATGCTTGAGGTTTGGTGAACGTCTGTCTCCCAGGATACAACGGCACGTCGCCATGAGGCGAGTACAACACTCCAGAGCTTCCGGCGAACTTGAACAAAGCAAGACTGAACACTATGGGGAAAACGACGCAAGAGAGGACAGAGCTTTTTGATCGAGTGTGAATTTTGGAAGAAGAAGAAGAAGAGAGCAATGTGTGGGGTGTGAATTTTGGAAGAAGAAGACCTCTATTTATAGAGCAATGGTGGGGGCAAAAAATAAGGGCTCAGTAAAACCATAATAATCAGCCGTTACAAATCAACCTCGTAAGCCGACTTTAACTCAATTTAATCGCCCGTGCTTGCGCCTAAATTTCTGCTCGTCGGGCCTGGGATTTGCACCCCCCTGCGCCTGCGCGCGAGGCATAGTTCTTGTAAAATGAAGTTACCCTCAAAAGAGTGTAACTCCATATAAGCACAACAAAAGCCTTCTTCCTTTTCTATGTGGGACTAGGGTTTTCCACTTCCCACTTTCAACTCAAAAGGTGCCCTTGAGAATTGTGCCCTTGAGAATCAATTTTCTATTCACCCATATTTCCAAAAGGATTAAGGGCATTCTTCTTAATTTTATGATGACTCCATCCATACTAGATCTTGACTTCTAAATCTGGATGCCCCTTCTTTCATATCAAACTATGGATAAAGTTATTTCAAAATGGCAATCACAAAGACAATATATGCATGTGCAAATCGCTAGCCATCACTTCTAATACATAAATGTAGGATACGAAGGGAGAAACCCGTGAGCACAGCCAAAAATGCCAAGTGCCAATCCATGATTGACAATTCAGCCCCACTTGCTTGCACAAATTTACACATTCATAAACACCGGCCACGTGAACTTATTAGGCTTTAAGTTGAGGGTAAGGCTCCAAATTTCCGTAAGGTGCCGCACATTATGATTGATAATGGTTTTTAGATAATACATTATATAAAAAATTTAGATACTTTTTTCGCCCCAGTTTAATGCTCTGAAGTCGAGCCAAAGCAGTACTTTTCAATTTTTTTTCCCTTTTTCTAAACAAGCCAAAAAAAATCGACCAAAAAAAAAACACTTTCAAAAAATTATTGCAAGCAGAAAAGGCCCTGACCTAGTTGGGCCTTATTGGGCCCCGGGCCCAGTCTTAGCCTTCGAAGCTCCAACCAGCAGCCGTCGTTGAAAAACCAAAGAATGCTCAACAAATGTCCCCCAGAAAAACTGCTCCGGTCGGGACAAAAACCTTCTCTTTACTTCACTTCTCGTTTCTATAGTTTCGGCCACCTCACTCGCCTTATCCTTCTCTTCTTCCTCTCCTTCCTCTGCAATGCCTGGCGACGACTCTACGGACCCCTCAGGCTCGCAGCAACGGCAGGACGTACTATCCCAGGAGCAAGATTCCCCAAAAGAAAATGACCCGGATGCGAACCTGTCCGGCTCGGACTCCGATTCCGACTCCGACTCCGACTCCGACTCCTCCGACGAGGAAGAAGGAGGAGGACCCGACCCGCGAACCGCCGGCGACGACGTTCTGACGTACACCCGACCCTCGGGCGACGACCTGGAGGAGGACGACAACACGCCGGAGGCCAACATCCGGCGCTTCTCCGAGATCCTGAACAGTCGGCGGATGCGGAGGAAGCTGGAGGAGGAGGACAAGAACTACGTCTTCTACGAGGACCTGTTCGATTTCCCCGAGGACCCCGAGAAATGGCGAGAGGAGGACCTGAAGGAGCTGTGGGCGGACGCGCCGCTCGAGTCCACGAAGCCCGGGTGGGACCCGGCGTGGGCCGACGAGGAGGACTGGGACATCGTGAAGGAGGAGATCAAGGCAGGCCGCCAGCCGGCGATAGCCCCATTCTACTTGCCGTACCGGAGGCCGTACCCGGCGATACCGGACAACCATTACGACATATCGAACCCAAAGGCGGTGGTGGAGGAGTTGGACAGGGTTGAGGAGTTCCTGAAATGGGTCAGCTACATTTTCCCAGACGGCAGCTCGTATGTGCTCTTTTACTTTTCTTTTCTGTTATTAGATATTCAGTTTTTGGGAAATGAAGATATACATTTTGTGGGTGTCAGGATTTTGTTCTTACCATACGGAATTGTATTCTGGTTGGTCTGTTGTGTGGCATCCTCTGTATCTTTTTGTTAAATTGCTCATATTGCATTAGCTTAGCGAGTGTTTGAAAGATGAGTATGGTGATTGTAGGAGTGAATTATTGACTGGCATTAAGATTGTCCCCATTTGAAAGATTGGTCATGAACAGTAATTTTATTTGTTTAAGTTTCATATGTGGTCCTTTTCTATTTAGTTATTTCAAATTCAGTTTTACAGCTGCTGATGCGTTTAGTACGTGTAGTGTTTACCTGCTATTTTTCCCTTCCACACTATAGTCTCTGCAGTTGCTTGTATCATGTTAAATTCGGTGGTTTTGGAAGATTGAGCTTGATGGTTGTCATGAATTGTAGAGTTCTATTCAGTAATTTTGGATGTGATTGTTTATGGAGTCACTGTTCTTCTGCAGTATCTCTGTCAGCTGTTCACAAGTGTGTTACTTATTCATGCTATGCTTGGTAACAGAATGAATGAGTGATGTGTTAGTCTATACATTTGCTCTCAATCTACTGACATGCTTGGTGTAGATTTCAATCGACTGCAACCTTGATACCGTATGTTTTCTATTTTGATCACAATGTTGATATGCAAAAATTGTGCTCTGGATGGCTAAGCCACTGTTGTCTTTGACTCATTGTCCACTGCCTGTTGTATTACTTTTCAGTTATGAAGGAACGGTTTGGGATGACTTGGCCCACGGAAAAGGGGTCTATGTCGCCGAAATGGGGCTTGTTAGGTTTGCTTCCTCCTCACTTTCACATACTAGGCAGTAGCTCTAATATGGATGCTTTACAAGTCATTTGATGCATTGGAGTTTCTAAAGGCCACGAGAAGTTCAAAGCTCTTTATTAGATTCATTTATTCACAAGTTGATTGGTCCATGACTCGCTATTGGCAATAATGTGAATACAGTATTGTTACTCAATCTTTATCAGCACGGTGAATTTTGGTTTATAATTCCCTAAATAGTGTGGCTTGCTGGCCCTTCTGGTCAGAAATGTTCTATTGGTAATATCAATGTCAAGCAAAAGAATGATCCCATATTTTCTGGAATACTACCTTTTGTTGCCAGTTTCTACTAATACTTTTTGCCATATGCTTAATCAAGCATCAGTCGTGAAAGATAGAAATCTATCACAATTCATGTCGCTCTCCCTTTTGTAGTAGTTGACCTAGATCCCTCCATTCTTGACAAAGTTAGAAGCTGCATTTTTCTTAGCGGCATCCAAAGCAGAAGTAATTAAATTGCTAATATACGTTCATCAACCCGTAAAGGCTTCTTTTGTTAATAGCTATGATGTTGCTTTGGCATTGTGTGATTTGCTCAAAATCTAGGAGACTTTGCTTGAAAACCTGAAACTATGATGTGCTGATCTACAACCATGGCATGTGAAAGTTTCCTAAAGATCTGGATATTGGAGGATGAAAATCTTTTTGCTTCTCCCTGAGAGTACTGGTCAAATTCTCCATAAATCGCTTCTTTTTCACCATTTTTGGGTTTAACAAGGAACTATCCTAGTCGACCTTGGCTTAATGCGCCTTGAGCTTGGAGGAATGATATTGTTATGCACTTTTTTACCTGTAGGTATGAAGGTGAGTGGCTTCAAAATAATATGGAAGGCCATGGAGTCGTTGAAGTGGATATACCTGATATTGAACCTCTTCCAGGTTCCAAGTAGGTTTTGAATTGTATATAGAACTCCCCTACTGCAGCTCCACAATGAAAAATGCAGTGATCATTCTCCTAGTATTAAGTTGAGATGATATCATTCTCCTCAGGCTAGAAGAGAAAATGCGTGCTGAAGGGAAGATCATAAAAAGAGATTATATGTCTCCGGAAGACAGGGAGTGGCTGGAAATGGATATAGAAGATAGCATTCGTCTAACTGGGGATAACTATCAAGTCCCTTTCTATGAAAATGATGAGTGGATCAGACAATTTGGTGAAAAACCGTAAGTTTCAATTGCTTCTTTATATACACACTTTCAGCTCCATAAGGTTCTAATCTGCAGTTGTCTCTATGTTTTCTGATGAAGTCCAGGCATTCAACTCTCTCTCTCTCTCTCTCTCTCTCTCTCTCCAGCACTAAATGTTTCAAATTGAGATACGAAAGAAATTGATTTTGTTCTGAGTTCTCATTGTTTAGATTACTCCATTGTGCTAGAAACTATAGTAGTCACTTTTCTGGATCTGATTAATGGTGATGGAGGTCCCTATGATTGGGTCCCTTGATCCACCGGCATAGACACATTGCACAAGAATTTCTACTGTTAATCTGATACTCTTAAATTGTTTTCTATGCCAGGGAAAAAGGTCGATATCGGTATGCTGGTCAGTGGAAGCATGGAAGGATGCATGGGTGTGGCGTTTATGAAGTCAACGAGCGTCTAATCTATGTATGTCTGTTACGACAAGTTTTATGTAGCAAGATTAATTTACTTTTCAGTTATATAATTGGCATGTGCTTATTAGCAAATATTTTGTTGGCATGGCTATCTGTGTCGGTATTCAGAATACACTATCGTCTAGCAATCTGCAATTTGGAACACCTTTCCCTTGTTGGCACACTGTTATTTAAAACACCTGGATCAATGGATAAATTCAATGCACTTTTTCAAGACATATTATTCATGGGGATATCCTAAACCGAGAAACCTCTCAACTAAAAGACTTTGCTCACTTTAATGTAGGATTATGTTGTTTTAGAACTACTTCAATATGTTGATCTTCTTTAATAGCATTTGAAATTTGTCTCTTTCCAACTACACGATCACAAGAAATCTACTCATATGGTACTTGAATTTAGTCAAAGGACCGTATCCGTGTTGCATTCCATTTAATCGAGTCAATGCACTATGCAGTAATCTTGGCATGACCATCATTCATCATTTTGGGAATCCAATTCAATTCCAAACATGGTGCAGCAGAGATGTTTGTTACTTGTGGACATGCCATGCATGTCAATGGAGAGTTTGAGTGAGGAACTTAGATGGCATTGATGACCTCTTATTGGCAAAAACGAAGAAAAAGTTATTTATATAGGGCATATGCTATGAGGTTCAAGCTTTCTTTTAAAGAAAGATGAATTTCCATTGTGAAACAGCTCTGGCCTATAGTGCACGACGGTATAGATGGAGAATGAGCAAGTCTTAACTTACTACTAGCCTTCAAATTTTGGAAGAGCTTTTCAATCTGGGTGGCTGTTGTGTGCTCGACTTAATGATATCTTGTTGAGAGGTCATAATTGCCTTTTTGTTTTTGTTTTTTTTTTTTGTACGTTTCCTTCAGCTTCCACCTTGCGGGATAGAATGAGCAATATTTCATTATGAATGTATGCAGGGTAGATTTTACTTTGGGGAGCTATTAGAGGATGAGTATGGCTGTGATGAGGATGTTTCAGCGGTATGTCCTGAAATTGAGTTCTTTAGCTGTCTGAATAGAGATGTGACATTTGTGACTCTTATACTCTGGCCCTTTTCAGCTTCATTCTGGGATAGCGGAAGTAGCTGCTGCTAAGGCAAGGATGTTTGTTAACAAGCCAGATGGAAGTATGTCTTTTGAATCCTATGACATTCACTTATGTCAGAATTTGACTTAGAAAAAGTAAACATTGCATCCGAGCGAATGTGAGAACTAGAACCTTCTAACCTTCAGTAGATTGCTGCACTCTCATGTTATTCATTTTTTAAGTTTTTCGCAAGCAGTACTGTTTGATAATATAATGTTGGTATGCTCCTGCATTTACTTGGAATAAACATGATCGAATCTTCGTGGCTGGAGATCTGAGAAAAAATGCTCCTATTATTATGATTCAGATACTTGACATCTGTTAGGTCTTTAAGCTGATGTTTCTCTTGAAACTTAAAAGTTCTGGAAAAACATCATGCTTGCATTGTAGATTCTCTTGTTAATAGATCCGCAATATTGTTTGCGGGATTTTTTTTAATATGTCGCACCATTGTCTTTTGAGTGCATGCTCCTTCTTGGTACTGCAGTTAATATTTCGAGAACAGGGAGTCATTGTAACTGTTTTTCAGCTAGATTTATTGAAAGCCCTTCCTTCCTAATGAGCAGCTTTTGTATCAGTGCATTCATGTCGACTTTCCCTTAAAACAAACTTCCACTTCATAGCTCTGATTTTCTGCTGGCAGTGGTCAGAGAAGAGAGAGGCCCCTATGGTGATCCTCAGCATCCTTACTTTTATGAGGAAGAAGATGTGTGGATGGCCCCTGGCTTCATCAATCAGTTCTATGAAGTAAGTTTCATACTATATTGGTGTATTCAGGGCATATTTTTATGGTGGGGTTTCACTGTGCCTTTTATTGGCAGGTCCCTGATTATTGGAAAACATACGTTGGTGAAGTGGATCAGGAAAGAGAAATGTGGTTAAATTCCTTCTACAAAGCACCACTAAGGCTGCCTATGCCCGCTGAACTCGAGTATTGGTGGTCACAAGGTATGCATTCAAGATGGTCCTCCTTCGGTCTCTCTACATGCATATGTTCGTGGAGAATGGAGCAAGAAAGGGATGGCCCTTCTAGTTTCTATTCCGCTTTTTAAACTTTGTTGGGCTTGGGAATAATTAAGTGGAACTGGCAGCTTAGGCTGAATTTTCAGCCATTCTATTCAATCAGTGAGAAATGCCCATTTCTGGCCCATCCAATAACAAAATCCAGAGTGCCTAGAAATTTGATTTGGGTACAAAGAAGAGCAGAAGTGAAGTAGATGTAATAAACTTAGGATATGCTTTTGCATGACTCTTTTTTCTGGGCAAACTCTTGCATCCTTATTAGAATGAGTCATCTGGACTTTGCAATTGCTGTAGCTAAACTAGCAGAGATAAGCAGTTCCTACTCACCGAGTAGCATAGATATTTTTTTTTTCCACTAGTTCTCTGAGAGCTTGCAGTTGGATCTCTAGCTTGCAAAGAACAAATGTGTGGTTCTTGTCTCACATGCGTGGTATTTGCTCGATCAGATCATACTCCAGAATTTGTTCTGATCAACAAGGAACCAGAACCTGATCCGCAAGATCCATCAAAGCTTATATACACAGAAGATCCACTAATCCTTCATACTCCAACTGGGCGTATCATTAATTATGTTGACGATGAAGAGCATGGGATCCGCTTGTTCTGGCAGCCAGATTTAAAAGAAGGGGAAGATGTTGACCCAGAGAAGGTAGAATTTCTACCCTCGGTTTTGATGAGTTCTATGGGAAAGAGGAGGTTGTCAAGAAGGAAAGTCTTTGGAAAAGGATTATCATGGCAATGGAAAATGCATGTAAGCCTACATTCGATAGACTAGAGAAGTGGACGGAGGAGAAGAAGAAAGCCAGTGAAATGAAGATTAAGCTGATAGAGAAGGAGCTTGACCTTGTTGAAGCTGAATTGTGCTTGGAAGAGGCAATTGAGGACATGGATGAGGAGCTGAAGATGACAGAGAAAGATGAAGAGAATATTGAAGTGGGTTTTCCGGAGGGAGTGGAAATGGATTCTTCTGTGTCAGCCAAAAAGGATGAGAACACTTTGGCTGCTGATGAGGAAGAGGAAGCAGAAGGAGAAGAGGAAGAGGATGAAGATGAAGATGAGGATGCTGAGCCGACAAGTTTTGGTTCCGTCCCTGTCGAACAGGACTCATCGAAGAATGAGCAAAAGGCAGCAAGCCTGGGGGTCGCCATTTTCTACTTCTTCATTGGGATTTGCTTCATGCGGCCTTGTATCTGTTGTAAGTATCAAGTTTCCTAGATCACCCTCATGAAACCGTATGTCTTAATTTAAGTTTGATAACCCAACATAGGCTTTCGAGGTGTTTTTGACTTAGAAATTTGTGTAACTGTTCCACTATGTCTCAATCATGAGCATTTTTCTGGAACATGTCGATGTTATCTCCTGGTTTGTTGGAATCTTGACCGCAATAACCATGTGAATGTATATAGTGGATGAAATCCGTGCATTGATGTGTGAGAACTTTTTGGTGGAAAATTAAGCAGATAATTTCGTTGTTAATTCTTGTCTGATTTATGACAAACTCTAATGTCCTTATCCCGGTTGCTCTTGTTTCCTTCTGTAGGTTTCTTCAAAGCTGCAAGCAGTCATTTTTATCATGGAAGGAGAGCAGATCCTTGGTAAAGGCAACTCCAACATTGCCATCCCCAGCCTGTGTAGCTTAATCAAGTTCCTCACTACCTCAGTTACGCACCAAATCTTTGCAAGGAAGGAGATTAAGAGTGAGGAGGCAAGAACACGGAAGCATCAAGCAAGAAGACCGTCAAAGGGGAGTGCATCTCAACTGCATTCCTTATCGAGGATCCTCTCGCCCCGGTCAAGCTTCTAGAAAGTCCGAGATGAATCCGAAGGAGCCAAGAAGTTGGAGCATGCCTGGCTGCATAAGCACCAAAGGACGACTTAAGCAGCGTCTTGTCATTACACAATTCGCTGTACCATTCGGTCATACATGGATAGTGGTATGAAGTGAGCTTTGCTCATCTCTTCCGCAATATTCTTTCTGACATGAATATGTAACCTTTGAAAGGTCAATTTGTTATGTAATATCGGCTATTATTCCTGGTTTTAGTCGAGCGAAGAAATGAAAGCGAAAAATGCAGAAGTTTTGACGAGTTTATTATTTCGGACTCGAATAGTATTTTGCCGGAACATAATTTGCCCCTGGTGTGCAATGTGCATGAAGTCTGTTATCTTTTTGTTTGCTTTGAAGAGTTCTAAAGGATCTCGTATCTATTGTCTCCGTTTCAGACTCTCGTCCACTGCGCCAAATGTCTAGTGGCGATCGCTTGTAAAAGCCAGGAAAATCAACGAAAGATGCACTCAAAAAGAATTAAATTACCAACAGAGCGATCAGTAAATTCAGTCTACTCATCAAGATTTGTGAAACTGATTGGGCACCTAAGCATGGATTTTTTCCCCTTTTCCTTTCCTTTTCCCTTTTGGGTCTCGCGAATCTGACCATTGTCGTGTGGGGACTGAGCCTCGTTGCATTGTTCAGCTTTTCACACAAGGCAACAAAGAAAAGAGAAATCAAATTTGCCTGCCCACTTCCAACTTGCTGTACTATCCCTTAGTCCCCACTCGACCAATTGTCATCATCATTAGCATTATGCAGAGGAGAAGATTCTGGGCTCCGACCAAGCAGATGTGGATTTGAATGCGAAGGCTATATGACCGGCATTTGCAGCATCTTGAGCATACCCTACGCCGACCACCTCATTTTCTGTACACCCTGATCTAGGAGAAAACGGGCATGACACGGCCCGCCCTTTCCCAAACAAAGGACGTAGCCTCAAATAGAGTTTCAGTAACCACCATGATATTCAACTATATATCTCCATATATATTTGATAAAAAGGCTCCCAGATTTCTATATTCAGAGCTCATCTATCAGACAAAGATATACACGCATATCTAGCTTGAAAATCATCCCAACTATATACAACTTTTTCAAAAAACATGGCACCCCAACTATCCCAAAAAAGCCCCGCGCTAATGTTCGCTCGACCCTATTTGCGACCTGTCGATGTACCTGAAAGACATTGAAATAAAAGAGTGAGCGACCACAGCTCAGTGAGAAGTACAATCTCTTCTAAGCGGATCGATAAACTACTATGCATTTATCAAGTAAATCAAATATCAATTAGAAAAACAACAACAACCATCAATGGTTCAATCCATTGATTATCTCATTAAATAAACTTTCGATGGTCTATCCATCGAATAATCTCGTACTATCCCCAACTATGGTCACATTAACGCCGTGACAAGGCGACCAAGTTTACCCCTCTTGGTTAGTCTACCGCCTGTTTTAGCCGGCGGTTCGGCTTAATGACGTCTTTACATAGTATGCACACTACCCCCACCTCAGTGGGTTCTAATCATAGGGACATGAGCATCAATCGAAATATCAAAGCAAAAAAACCATAACAACAGTTTCACAAACCAACTCCAGAAAATCACACAGTCCATATTCACAAGTCGAATCCATGGTTTTCTTCAAAACATATTTCTTAAAACAGCATTTCAGTCTCAATATAACCACCGTTCAACAAACCATATCAAACGTCAAAGAGTAGTAATAGCTCGATCCTGTTTTATGCAAGAATAATGCTTTTGAAACATCACATTTCTTTACCTTTACCAGAAAATGAAACCATAATACGCCGTACCCATCTTTGAGCATGAACTTTTATAAATCCTTAGAAGAAAAAGTACAACTCACCTTAAAACGCAGAAATCCAATGTATAACTTGAACTGCAAAGCCTGAAATCCTAATAAATTAATAGAAAACAACATTAAAGACTGTAGAAATACTCCGCTGACAGAAAACTTGACTAAACGACACTAAACGTCTATAACTCGACGTCTACGGGCTAAGAAAACCACTAATCGCGCGTAGGACAACTGCGCGCTAAATTTCAAAAATTTCGTTCGGATAAACCGTAACTCCGATTCACGAACCGTCAAAAGCATTAGCTCCGTAAACATCCTTAAGTTCGTTTGTACAATATTCGCAGCTAGGCGACATCAAAATCAGGCCTTAAGACATCGCAACCCCAAAAACGTGAATTTTCCAGCACTATTTGCAGAAAAACCTTTTAGTTTTATCCAAACGAACTCCGATTAATACAATCTTATAGTCCAAACGAAGCTCATCGACACACTACTAAAAGTCTCTTATGGTCGACCTCAAATAACGACAAAAAATGAAGATATTGGGTCTCTGAATTTTACTGTTCAACGGGCGTACTGTAGCACCAGAAATGGAAAATCTTTTTCGGGCAAACCATAGTCCAAATTGAGTTCTGTAAAGTCCCACGCTCCACAAAACACCTAAATCATCATTTCCTCAAAGGAATCCCAGCTCATACGACTCAAAAAATATGACTTCTTCAGCTTCAGTTTTTCTCTCAATACACAACTCGAACCCTAATAATGGAAAACATTCGAAAGAATCAGTCGGAAAGGAGGAACGAAATACTTACCTAAGCTTGTGACACGTAGTGAGATGAGCCTGATGAGGCGTCCGTGGCGTTAGTGAGCGCAACGTGCTTCTCTCTCTCTCTCTTTCCCTTTCTTCTTCCTATTCTTCTCTTCTTTCCTTCTCTTCTTTTCTTGTGTTTCCTCTCGGTGAAGGGAAGAGCTGCCCCGAAGGCTCTACTTTTTTTATCTTCTACTTTTCGTTGACTTTTTTCTTTTTTTTTTTTGGGT
>JAGVVM010002019.1:0-48185 GCA_019149425.1 Psidium friedrichsthalianum
AAGGGGGTTCTAACAGTAGAATGGGGAGGGGATAAGGGGGCAACCAAGGCCTCCAAAATCAGCAAAGTCCAATAGTTGGATTGGCCGAACCGACAGGAAGAGCAGCCGGAGCATAGTCCCGCTTGAACTAAAGATGGGAGAGAACAGGGTGAACAATATCTCGAGTGTACAGTAACCCATGAGCAAAATGAGAAGTATACATATGCTATAATCGTTCAAACCTTGATAAATGAAAAAAAAAGTTCTTTCTTTTTGATCAAAAGTTTAGGTTTTTCTCAAGTTTGATTGCAAAAACCATGTGAACTAAAAATATAAGGACATGTGTAGCTCTCAATCAAAGCGTCACATATTTTGCAATTAAATCTAAAAATTCACCTTTTTTCAAGCCAAAATTCTGTACTTGATCAGCCAATGAACCTCATTCAAAACAGCCTCCTCTTGGATCTGAATTTACAACGGAAAACATCCACGAAGGGAAAAAATTCTAACACAAAATAGCAATTAGGTTAGACTTTGAGTATCGACTAAAAATGGGATGATCAACCATAAAACTATAGCTGATCAGTAGCTCAGGATGGGTTGCTTTGGGCGATGTCGGGGTTGGATGGGCGAGCTTGGGCAATGGTAGCCCGGATGGTGGCAATGACGACTGAGTTGGACGGCAAGGCACGGTGGTTGAGCTATTGGACAATAAAGTTGGATGGCGGGGGATGGTGGTGTATGAGCAAGGGAGCCAAATCACAATGAAGAGGAGGAAGGTCAGAGGGAAGGAATGGTTTGGTCGGTGGGGGAAGCTCTAGAACTCATTTGCTTTCTCTAACGTGACACTAAATTTTTTAAGCAAAAGTGAATGAATTAATCCTAGGCAGAAGGTTGCTTATATAGGCATTAAGGACCATAATCCTAGTCAAATTAGGTTTCCTAGTTAAAGTAGGATTCCTAATTTGAAAATTCAAAATTCAGTCAAATCTTGAGGAGTCCAATTACCCTCAAATTCCTTTGAAAATTTTGGCCATAATGATGTTCAATCGGCTAGCCGAAATTTCTACCCCTTGTGGACTTTGATGCGTGTTTTTAGGCTCAAATCGGACTTTAATTAATTAAATATTAATTAAATAAAGGCCTTATTTGAATATCAAGCTAAATTAAATCTGAAAATCGGTCCAAACACCCTTAGAAATTTCGACAAACACCAAGGATGGGCTTCGCCAAATTTTCCTTTCACTTGTGGGTTCATTTGCGCAATTTTGGTCTTCAATTAGGCTTTTTCCAATTAAATGTGCACTCATATTAAGCCTTTTCCCCAATTAAATAATTTAAATTGGATAAATTAAGCTCAAAATTGGCCCCATTAGCCTTGGTAAATTCAACACATCTTTCCCTTAATTGCCAAAATTGTGATGGGCTCATGGTCCAAATCGCCTGTCAATTTAAGTTAATTTTTGTACCGCCAGTCCAAATAAATGCTTATGCAAATGCATGAATGCTAAAATTAAATGTGAAACATGATTTGATTATTTTTGGCAAGAACTAAAGTTAGTTCTAATTTTTATACAAAAATGACTAAAAAGATTAAGCAAAATTTAGGTGTCAACATATGTATGTGATATATTGGTCTCATTAGATACCACTCATGTTCATAGGATAGGGAGAATATCACTTTATTCTTGCAATTGTCATTTAAATTAAAATGAGGGATGCTCTCTTGTGTTACTACATTAATTTAAAAGGGAAAATTTCAAAAGAGGCTCGAAGTACATTCATTTCTCAAATAAGGGCCTAAAGTCAATCTTGATTCAAATAATGGCCTAAAGTACCTTCATTATCTCAAAGAAGGCCATAAAGTGGATATTGTTAAAAATAAGAGCCTGAAATGACTTTATTAATCTCAAAAAAGGAGCTTGACTCACCGATAGTAAGGGTATTTTGGTCATTTAGCATTTTTAATACATTTTAATTCCTTTTTTTTTGTTTTCCAAAAATTTTAAAAAAATTAAAAGTGAAAAAAAAAGAGATACATGCGAAAGGGGGTTGCCTTCCTGCCTATGGTTGTTGCCTTGTCAACCAGAGGTGAGGGCCTCTAGTCCTCACCAGAGCCTAGAGAGTGCCACAACCCTCTCCCATATCTAGGTAAAGGTCACTGGCCCTTGGCCAAGTGCTAGGGACGGCTGAGGCAGCGATCCTCACCGTTGGCTCTTGCCTATGATCGGCAAGGTTACTGTCCTCATTGGCCATGGTCGCTGCCCCATTGGTAGTGTTACGTAGCCACAGGTGGGAGGGTAGTTCGATATTACTTGTATCTCTCTTCTTTTTTAAAAAAAATATATAATTTAACTAAAAATTAGGTTAAAATTATGTTTTGACGAAAATGCCATTGATCGGCTAGAATATTTGGCTAGTTGGCGAGGTTAGGCCCATATTTGAAATAGTTATAGCCACTTCAGGTCCTTGTTTGAGATAAAGAGAGCACTTAGAGGCCTTATTTGAAATAAGGATCACTTCAGGCTATTATTTGAGAAAATAATGGCACTCAGGGACGTTATTTGGAATTTTGTCAATTACTAATAAGGTATATCTTAAATTGAGAAAATTCCAAATAAAGTCCACAAATGCTCTTATTTTCTCAATTGAAAAGGAAAATTCGAAGTAATTTGTTACGCCCCAAACTCGGCAGACACGCAACATCGTGCCTCCTTCCTATTCGAACATCATATGGCTAACACTAGTGATGGCCCAGGACTCATCGCGGCCAAACAATGGCTATTAAATTCGCAATAATAGAAAGCACACAACTCTAGACAAAAACACATACATGATAGAGAGATAGAGAAATTCGAATTTACATAGCATAACATATAACAGTAAAGGTTTTATACAACCTGGGGGAGGGATTATTATCTAAACCTCAAAAACATGAGTTGACCAAGATAAGAAAGGGAACATGCCAAACCAAAAGCCACTAATCCCCATCTATGCATCATCAAGGATTACTCGTCTTCGGACAAGGGCTACTCTTCCAAATCAGACTCCTCGAGTATCGGGGATTCAGGCTTGCCATTCGCCTGCTCGGTAAATACGTCATCCGCTCCCTTAATCTCCATCATCACATCCCCATCTGAGTCCAGCATATCCATCGGCTCAGGGCTTACGACCTCGCCTCCAAAAGTAGCTACATTCATCAGGCATGTCGGCCCCATCCAAAAGAGCGAAACATCTAAACCTTGCAAAGGACCCTGCCACTCTTCGTGACCCCTCCGATTCATCCACCCCTTCTATCTATGTGAGATCAAAACTTAATATCCTCGTCCACCCAAACAGTACAGTTATATCTCTCAACTATCTATATCTCAATCTCCTGAGGGATCCCGTGGTGGACTCGGGTAATATTCATGCCTAGGGTCGGGGGCCTGAAAGGGCGATCAGCCACAAAATGTAATTTATAACTCAACAAGCACACCTCTAAGTTCAATTTAGAAAGCAGCATACACCTAATGCCAGAATGTAAATCGTCACATGAATATTATGATTTCAGATCATACAGATGCAGATACATATGCAAATGCTCAGTGATTCTCTTGGGTCCCTGGTGGCTTAATAGTACTTCCGATCCTGGCCACGTTGTAGACGTCTCATGCCCGTGCCTCAACCCGTGTCTAAACACACCGAAGTTGGCACCCTTGTCACTCCAGCTACTCCATGCCAAGCACGTTCAGGTGCAAATGCAATGATCGTGGCTCAATAGCACTGAGATCGGCACCTCCTTATCTTCTTGCTTTCCCGGTGGCTCCTTAGACACTGCCCCACCGTCCTGTACGATTCTACACACTCCGCCAAATGCACATATCTCATGCTAGTATGCAAATCGATGATGTATAGCACAAAGTCCTCTATTAACTCGACCCATAAATGTTGGGTTTCTAGCGGTCCCGGGCGCTCATCACATACATGAAAACATGTCATACACGCAGCGAAAGAAAATAAATTCAAACGGCGCCCTAGGTCGTCTTAGAAATCATCATATACTTTAATTGAAATTAAACTTTCTAAAGCAACTTTAGAAACGTACCTAGATAACAGGGATTAGATACAGCTCTACTTCTTTGTCCTCAAGCCCAAGAGGTATCGGGCCTCTAGTTCAAACACGCCTTGACACCTGTGCAACTTGGAAGATAGAGACTCGGAGAAACGGCCCTCGGATTATGCTAGTAATCCTTGCGGCGTGTCGATCCGAGTCCTTCATTTTCAACCAACGGAAACACAACCTTTGTATATTCAAATCGGTTGATTCTTGAGCTCACTTTCTCACGAAATCTAGCATGTATATATGTAACACTCACAAGTTTCTAACCTTTTTTCCTTTGGCCCCTTATCCCTATTTATAGAGGATTAGAGAGAGGGAGAGAATGAGGGTAAAGGGCGGTATAAACCGCCCCTCTAAACCGCCTCACTGGCGGCCAATGGGAGGCCACTACGTGGCCAGCTAGTTGCTGGTCAAAGGCGGCAAGTTGCCACCTTTAACTAGCCATGTGGTACCGCCCCATGGGGCGGCGGTCAAAGGCGATAAAAATTGCCGCCTTTGACCAGCCTATCGGCCGGTGGACGGCCCAAACGACGTCGTTTTGGGTGTCGATCCTCATCCATGAGCTCTAGATATTTTAGACTTGATGTCCCTCAAGTTTCGTGATCAAATCACGTGATTTGATGTGCCAAACGTCTCTGTTAAACGGATAGAAAATCCTATCTTACTTTTGACTTTCTAGAGGACAACCTTTCTTATCTTTTCTTTTGGATAACAAACCTTATCCAATGATGATGCAGGCATGATATAACCATTACATCATCCATGACATAATCCTGATGTCATGCCTGTGTCATCAATTTCGTCCTTTAGTGAGCTTTGGAAGGAGAAAACGAATCTAATCCTTTTTTAACTCCTTTTGACTATCCAAATAGTCCTATCGTATTCTCGCAATCCCGTCTTCGTTATAGACGTCGCTAGATGTCGGTAAGGCGTGTGACATCCCTAGGTTCACTCCTGAACTGGCATTGAGATTCCTCAAGGAATTAATCGTCTCAAATCAATCCTTAGATCCCACAAACCGTGAGTGATGTCTAGCAACATATCATGGTTACCCAGTCAGAATGAAGTACAAGGACAAAGTGAACCTGTTAGTCTTGGTTCGGTGTTATTTAGTCCTTCTATCTTACCATGTCCCGATCGAATGAGGGCCATGGATATTTGAGTTAACCCACAGATTTAATCATATGTACAATCTATTTGACGTGCATTCGGTGAGACTCCTCTCGATTTCTGCCTTGGCCAAGGACTTTCTAATGTACCGTCATACATAGATTGCGTAGGACATCAACCTCATCTAATGAGGAGACAGATCCCAACTGTTGCCTACGCCTGTAACTTCGTATATGGAGGACTATGACCATCATGTGCAGAGGCGGATCAATGATCAGCCAATATCGTACCTGTGAACCACAGCAATTCAATATACAAGTCAGCATTGTGGCTAGTCTGAGGACCATTAACACACAAAAGCTAAGAGTGATTGAGACATTGACCAAGCACGAAGCCTCTATGTTAGTCAATCGTTCTTTCGTCACATTCAGTGGATTCGATTGAACTCGTTTCGATACGAACACCTGTGTTCCAGCTGAGATGTCTAACGTCCGATGACTTGTGACTCGTTATCCTTATTGGGCATCCAATACTCAATAGCGAGGTTGCGAACACACTGGTCTCAATCGGCTCGTGGATGCCCAATCCATGATCCTTTAATCAAGAACCAATTTGAAGATTAGAGACTAACTGATGACCCGTCACACATATTCTTGACGCCTCAAGAATGGGTATCAGTTTCAACTGATCTAATGGACTTTATTCATCTAAAATAAAAGGGATGAGATGAATAAACATGCGTCTTGTCATTAATACAATATCGATAGTATAATATTTATGCCATACATGTGACCATCACATTGTTGCTTTAGGGCATGCTCCTAACAATAAACACTCATGCAAGCCAGCTTTGTCACATGCATTTTTCTCACAATCAATCATATGGTTACACATTTCACATCAAATACATTAAACATGATAACCAAGCATCACACATCACGAAACTCACATTTCGGGACCCGATTTCCATTCTAAGTTGTCTAAGCTCGAGGGCAAGTAATCCGACACGCATGAGAAGTCCTAGGGTCCGCAAAAAGACCAATTACCCCTATGACCAGTAGCTAGTAATCGACATACAACTTCCAAGGAATAAGTTTTTCATCATAAAATTTATCATAGTTCAAGTCTCTAGCATACCCGACATTCTAAGTCAAGTTTAGAAATGTGCTCACTCAAAAATTTGAGTTCGGGGATGGCGGAACGATTGTAGCTCGGCTGAACGGCGAGCGTGGACGAGCAACGGTGGTGAGGTGGCTCGGTCGAGCGACGACAAGCTTAGGCCACGGTGGCGGTGAGCTCGAGCCACAGACGGCGATGAGCTCGGGCAGTTGGCTGGAGCTCACGGCGGTTGCAGCTGGAGCAAGCGGCGTGACTTGGCTCACACGACGCAAGAGTGGCTCAAGCGGCAACGGAGCTCTAGTAGTGGTCGCGGCTGGAGAATGCAGCAGCAAGTAGATTCGCAAGCTGTTTGAAGTCCAACTGAAGCCAGCAGCCGTGGGGATGGAACGAAGGAAGAGCAACAGCAAAAGTTCCAACAGCCATGAGGGAAGTGAAGCCGCAGCAAACAATAGCCGAGAATAGGAGTTGAAGAAGAAAAACGTAGCAGCAAATGGAGAAGCAGCACCTACGACGTGAGGAAAAATGCAGCAACAGAAGATGGAGAAGACGTGGCAGCAACTCAGCAGGTTCTTGAGCAAGAAATGCAGCAACAGCAGCTCGAGGATGAAGAAGACTGAAGCAACAAAGACAAAGGTAGTAGTAAAATTCACACGCAGAAGAAAGAAGTAGCAACCGAAGCAATCGAGGGTCAGCAGCCGAGAGTTTCGGGAACAGAAGAAGAAGGACCAAGAGCAACTGCAAAGGATTCAAGCAGCCGAGAGAGTGCAGCAAAGTCACAAGCAGCAGCGAAGAAGCAGCAGCAGTAACAGTTGAAGGGGAACTTGACAAATAGAAAAACCAGTCCAAGGAGTCACCAAAGGAGAAAAAGAAGTCTGCTGCAGCAGAGATTTTTTTGTGCACAGTAGAAGTTGGTAGCTGCAAATTATGAGAGTTTGTCTCACTTGCATGGGGAGGGGACGTGGCAGAAGAGACAAAAAGGAAAGAGAGCAAGTAAGTGGGGTTGGTGAGGGCTCGTCAACCGAAGTTGGAGTGGAAAATTACGGGAAAGAAAAGTAGAGGGCACCTGGGCTTTGGTGAGCTTTAGCCGAGATTATGAGAGGAAGGTGGGTCCGAAATTTTTTTATTTCTCGTCTTGTAGCACACAAATGTGAGGGCAAGAATACAATTAGCAAATTTAGAATAGGGTGAAAAATTTTACACAATGGATAGGAATATTTTTCAGACTTGTGCAACAAGGATTTTGACTCGATTGGGTTTGATGCAAACGAGAAATTTCTCGGTGTGAACCGAAATTTTCTTCCGACACGATCAACGAAATTCAACTCCGGACTGACGCTTTGACTAAATTATTTTCGCATTCGAAAATTGATCCTTTTCTTGAGAAGATCCGAATTTATGACAAAAATTCAAACGCCGAATTTTTAGGACGTCACACAATTCCTTGGACACACTCAATCTTTCCACAAATTACTCTTGGTAGGTACCCTCTTTCAAGAAACTAATATGACATCCTCATCGGCAAGTATTTAAAATACAAAAAAGTCATACAACTGTGAAAGCATAGGTTAAAATACTTGTAATATATATTAAACTCATCAAACTTACCTTGACAACATTATTGCTAATACAATGATGAGTGTCTATTGACATGAAAAATTTGTCAAAAAGTCCTAAATCTATTACACTTTTGCTAATTCAGTCTTGAATATTTTGTATTTATACCAATTCAATCTTAAACTTTTTTTTCTTGTGCTAATTCAGTCCTAAACCTTTTGTATTTTTACCAATTCAATCCATTCAACTATCTTTGGCCGGTCGATGCTAACGTGGACTCGGCCAATGCTAATGTGAACTCGACCGATATTGGTAGGGCAATATTTAATAATATATTCTTAAAAAATTCAATTTATTTATTTATTTATTTTACCATTCATCTTCTTCCTCCTCCTTCCTCATTGGTGACCGGCTGGAGGTGAGGCTAGCCACTAGCACCACCATCGCTGGGCGAGAGGCCAGAAATGCTATTGTTGGGCGAGCTTGGCCTTGCCAGATCTACGCGTCGCCATTGTTTGGTGAGCTCAACCTCTCCCAGTGATGGCAAACCCATGGTTGGGTGCCATGGCTCGAAAATTAGGAGCTTTGAGTTGACAATCCTAAGAGTTCAAGTAAAAGAAAAGTTGGAAACTCTATAATTGTTTCCACATCTCCAACTTTGATTCTGTCGATACTCCAATGGCAATGAGACAATTCAAAAATCAATCTAACACCCTACTCATTTGTCGCTTCACCTCGCCCCTCTCTCCTCCGTCGGTGCAATAACCACTATTTGGCCTCCAATCCGAATCTCTATCCCTTCCGCAATGTCTCCATCTCATTTTGTCCTAGTCACTCCACGATAATGTGACGTCCCAGGTCATCACTTACTACCATTCTTTGTTGATATCTTATTATATATATAAGATGTGGTGCATGCAAAAGACTAAATAAAACATTCAATAGGCCATAATAAAACAACCAGAGCAACATTCGCGCCTAACTTGGACGTGCCACAAACACCATCATCCAGCATAACGTAAGCATTTGACTTCACACACACACACACACTAATTATTCGTTTCAAAAGAAAATAGTCGGAGGACAATAAAAGGTAACTACTCTTGATCCATAACAACCACCATTTGTACGACCACCACTACCATTAGTTACCACTGTCTGCAACACCCGGCCTTTAACTGAAAGGAATGAGAGAGGTCGGCATCACTATTGAACTAAAAATAGTTTAATAAACAGGAGTGAGCTAAGGCTCAGCAAATGAAAATCTACCTTAATGACTAAACTAAATATCAATGACATGATCAAGCACAACATGACAACTGGTTAGGCCAGACAACTACCCTATTAACACGCTAGCTGACTTCTACATGATTTGTGAATCACATGCGCATGACCATACGCATGCTTTCTCCAACGCTTGTTAATGCAAATCCACACCCCATATGAATTGCACATGATTAGTTTCATTATTATCACAATAGGGAATGCATCCCTGTATTGAGGAACACATCCTCTAAAGAATGCATCCTTTGGTCACTTCCAAGAATGCATTCCAGACTTCTGCAGAATGCATCCAGAGTCATTCCCCTACTTTAGGGCTTTCGATGAATGCATCATTATGCACAATCCAAAGAAATGCATCCTTTGGCTTCCCGATTTCCCTCCGGCTCCTACGGGGTATCGTCAAAATGCATCGGATGGAACACATCAAAGCACATCTGAATAGCTTATGTCATTCTCATTCATGCATACTCATTCGTCAATTTATCTTTCAATGCATTGTCCTGCAAACACATGGCTCATGCGTGAACTGATGGACTAATTATGACACGACGATTATGTAGTTACCCGCCACACCTCAACAATTCACTCAACTCGTGGGTCACCAGTAGCGCTAAAATTCACAATGCAATGACTACCTTGTCGGCTTAAGTACACTATAAATGTCAAAACTTGTGTACGCCGTTCACTTTAGTGTCAAAACTTTCAAAATGATCACTTAAGTGCCAAAAGATTTCAAAACGATCATTTAAGTGCCAAATTTTTTGAAAAATGATCACTTCAGTGCCAAAACTTTCAAAATGATCATTTAAGTGTTACTTTTTTTAAAAAAAACAATCTCTTAAGTATCAATATTTTTGAAAATGGTCACTTTAGTACCACATCCAACGATCCAGAGTTAGCACTAAAGTGATAGTTTTTTTTAAATGACACTTAAGTGATATTTTTTATAAAAAAATTAGCACTTAAGTAATCATTTGAAAGTTTTAGCATTGAAGCGATTATTTTCAAAAAAACTTGGCTCTTAAGTGATTGTTTTTTCAAAAAATTGGCACTAAAGTGATCATTTTGAAATTTTTGACACTAAAGTAAGTTATGTACACAAGTTTTGACATTTGTAGTATACTTTAACCCTGCCTTGTCACAAGGACACAAGCATAACCATAATCATCCTTATACTCGTTCCGGGACCCAAATTTAGCCACGATGATCACAATTCAAATGATTGGACCCACCAATTTGACTACCGAGAATCATGAGATACCAAAACATCAATCAAACTCAACATGCAAACCAAGAAAACGCACATACAATGCTTACTTGCATGGCCGAAACTCATATCCCCATCAAACTCAATTCGCACCACATTGAACACATGTAAGATGATCAGTTCACAAATTCTAGTTACCCAAGACTATGGGACATTAACCCAAGTGACAGAATCGACATGGAAAGCCAATTTTCCAAACATGCAAGCTGATCTTCCCCTCGACATACTCAAAATCAAAACGGCGTCATCGCGCCCAATTAAGGAAGAAATAGCTAATCTCCTTGAAGGTTAGAGATTCCACTTGTTTTAGGTCTGAGCACGAAGAAAAAGTTTAGGAATGAATTGGCATAAAAAATGGTTTACGACTGAAATTGGCACAAATACAAAGGTTTAAGGCCGAATTAAGAAAATTAAAAGGTTTAGGACTGAATTGGTAAAAGTGCAATATATTTAGGACTTTTTTTGGGGGACAATTTTCCCTTACTGACATGGTTAAACACATAGGAAATATCACAACATTTTCATGAAAATATGAGAGATCTCCGAGTCATTTCATCAAAAACGAGTTTAGATGTTGAGTCATGTATATCCGATGTGCAATTCTTTTTTTGCTTCGATAAATTAGTTCTGTTAACTTATTATAATTGTTAAGTACAGAGACCACATTAATAGAAGGCACATTCAAAACACGTTGTAGCCGGTTCCTTATACGTACATGACTCGACTCTATATGTCAATGCTCCTATATTAAATGAACAAGTTGTGAACCCACAGTGAGAAAGTTGATAAGGAGTTCTAGGATTTGAACCCTTGATCGGTGCTAGGTGAAGGAAGATTACTTATTTATACAAGGCGCATTACATTCAACCACATAACTTAGAAACATCGGAATATATCAAACTTATTCGAAACAATTAATGATGCATGCTCAACCTAAACTTCGTAGTGACTAGGGGGAAAATAAGAGGAACTTGGGTGCTTTGATATGAAATGGTACGTAAATGTGTTTTTAGGGTCAATTTTCATTGGTTAAAAAGTACTTATTGAGTGCTCCTCAAACGAAATTGTAGTTTGATTTCATAGGAAATTACGAAAAAGAACATCCGCATAACTTTAAACTATCTTTCTTTGGTTTCGAACGATTTAGATGTTAATGCGTGAATATTGTAAATTATTCAGGTGTTAAATATTTACTAGGAATCAAATCGCTAATGTTAAAATCAACTTAAGCTAAAGTTTAACATACGAGTCATATTGAAAACACCAATTTTCCAAATTAAAAAAAAAAATACTACTTCAATATGATGCACTGATGGAGTTTACAAAAAAAAAAAGGGGGGGGGGGAATTGTACTTCTAATCCTGTTGTTCTAGCGGATTTTACTTTTGGTCCTTATACTTTGTTTGATTACAATTCTGGTAACATTATAAGTCCTCATATCAAAAGTTCACAATTCACCGGAAGTCAATACCGGCTATTGACATGTGGCACCTGCGTGTATGGGCTTTTAAGGGAAAATGACAAAGTGCTATAATTTTCGTACGACGTTTTTTTTTATGTTAATATTTTTTTTCTGGATTACTCGAGTTTCACGTTG
Organism: Psidium friedrichsthalianum; assembly: GCA_019149425.1. Lineage (NCBI taxonomy): Eukaryota > Viridiplantae > Streptophyta > Magnoliopsida > Myrtales > Myrtaceae > Psidium > Psidium friedrichsthalianum. Next base: position 12,013 of record JAGVVM010002019.1, read on the forward strand.
AGAAAAAAAAATCACTTAAGTGCCAATTCCGATTTAGGTTGTTAAAAATAATTTATCAATTCCCAACCAATGAGGCTCGTCGGTGTGCCCCCATCAGCATTAATAGCCCATACGATGTCATCTATATGTTTTACCTCAAATATAAACCCTAATTGAAAGCCTTTTCCCGGATTCTTCAAACTCTAATCGTTTTCCCCCAAAAGTAAGAGCTGATTCTTGCAATCGGCTTCCCCCAAAAGCACTCACCTTTTACCTGTCACGAGGTTCCTCCTTCAGCACCGAGCCCCAATTTTTTCCTCGGAGAATCGAGCCATAATTTTTCCCTCCAAAGACCGGGCCCTAATTTTTTTCTAGCGCCAATTGAGAGAGTGGGAGATTTATGAGGATGGTCGAGTGAGTGACTGAGTGTGCGAGAGAGAGAGAGAGAGAGAGAGAGACGGCGCGTACAGGAGCAAGGGCGACCGACCGGTGACTCCAACTGTCAACGAGGTGTGTAGTTTGAGCGAAAGAGTCGCCCGGGAGAGAGCTCAGTCTTTTTGAGCGAAAGGCTTGAAGCAGCGTCCTTTCCATCCACCCAACCGCCTCATTGTCCACGTTGTAGTACTTTTTATTATTAAAATGCTACATCCGAGTAAAAATTCAATTAAAAAAAAAGTCACGTAAGACTTTTGGTTGGAAATTATCGTCGTCGGACACACTTAAGTTATCCGGCAAAAAGTTTTGATGCCAAACTAAACGCTATATAAATGATATGGTATTTCTAATATCTTTTTTCCGACTTTTAAGAAAATCATAATTTTGGTCCCCATGCTTTTAGGAACAATGAATTCTAGTTCACGTACTTTTTTTAGTGGCAAGACCGATTCCCGAATTACTTGTACTACTTTCATCATATTTCCATCCAAAATCTTATATAAAAAAAAAAAGGCCAAATCAACACAGGTGGTCTTACTCTGACCAAAAAAAAAAAAAGACAGGCAGTCTTACATTTTAAAGTGTGCCCAATCTGAATCAAGAGTATGTTTTAAAATCCAAGGATCTCAAAAAAAAAAAAAACGACAACGAAAAGATGAAGAATTATGTACTGACCTCCACCTATTGATGAAGTTAGACAAAAAGAACCAGATTCACAGGGCCTTGAACCGTCGATGACTGGATTCTTCCAACCGACTGTCCTCTCAAACATCGATGGTGAGTTCTCTTAATGAGGGGCTTGTCTTAGACCTATTTATGCTCACATTTTTGCTCCTTCATATAACATCTTCCATCAAGACAGTTATTAGAACATTGGACGGTTAATATAACTCAATGTGGTTAACGGACAGTTATCCCGCAACATAATGTGCGGACAACAAAACATCAACAAAGTTATAAAGTGGGAAACAATAAACTGAACGTGGGATGACATTATTAATATAAGAACAGAGTGATATACTCAACAATGGTATCCTCGTTTGAGTTCAGATCCATATAGCTGTATATAGGACTACTTTCACAAAAAACGCAAATGGATTTTAGATATTCTAATCAGAACTTTGACTCGCTGTCTAATAGGAAAAGTATTTTAGACAGTTTATTGGAATTCTTCTAGCACTTGAAGATTAAATGGATTTAAAAAATGTTTATTCACTAATTACTAATAAAAACGTCAATATTGGCTATAACAACCTATACATATATCAAGTAGAAATAATAGCCAACGTCGTTTAAGTCTTATTTAGAATAAAAGTGCAAATATCATACTTAAAATCTCATCAATCAATGGTAAGAGAACGAGTATTGTCGCAAAAACAAAGTACATGGACTAAACTTAAACACTTCAAAAAGTGGGGAAATGAGATTTTTAGTACCAAAAGTTGTGTACAGAGGTCACTTTGGTGCCAAAAGTTTCAATTGGATCACTTTAGTGTCAAGTTTTTGAAAAAAAGATGATCATTTTAGTGCCAAGTTCGATTTGGTCCGCCGGAAATCTAATGTGTCATTATTTTATTAATATTTCAGGCTGACATGGCTCCATTGAGATCCAGTTAGCAATTAAAAAAGATAAAAATTTAAAAAATAATATTAAAAATAAAATAAAAACTTAATTAGTTTACAAAAATAAATAAAAATCTATAATTTGGAAAAAAAAATTAGAAAAATACAATTTTTTAATTTTAGGTTTTTTCTTAAATTTTAAACTTAATTTTAATTTTATTTTAAATATAATTTTTATTTTAAAGGAATTTATTTTTAGATAATTTTTAAATTTGAATTTGATTTATTTTAATTTATTTTAAAGTGTAGAAGTTCACGTGGACTTATTTATTATTTTTTAAATGTCATTTTACATTAAAAATTATTTGTTAATGACATGTGGCAGTTTTGGCTGGATTTGACACCAAAGTGATCCTTTTATCTCCAACTTGGCACTAAAGTGATCCGGTGAAAAATTTGGCACTAAAGTGATCTTCGTACACAACTTTTGGCACTAAATATGCTCTTTTTCCTCAAAAAGTATAAGGATAAAAAGTGAAACTTATTTTAGAGGCTCGTACATGTGGGCGTCATGTGTCAGTTGATGGTACTTCCGACATATTTTGAACAAAAATTTGATGGAAGGATTTAATATGTCGCCCCATGATACAAGAATTAAAATCATAACTGAACAAAGTATAAGGTCCAGAAGCAAAATCACACCAATACTATACGGCTGAAAAATGTATTTTTTCCTAACAAATAAAATGATTGCAATAGCAAGATTAAGGCACTCCACACATATGCAAATTATTACCATTATTAGTTTGGTAACTGCATTCATTCTCTTGAGGAATCAAAAAATCATTTCAAATCTGTTTGTATAAAAAGTAAGGAAAATTTTAAATAAGGGGATGAAGTGCCATTATTTTCTCAAAAATGATTTGAAGTGGATCTTGTTTCAAAAGCTTGAAGTGCCCTCATTGTTAAAAAGAAAAAAAAGGTCCAACCAAAGGTATTTTTGTCATTTTACAGTTTATGAAATTTTTTTCCCTTTTTTCCTTTTCTCTTTTGCTATCTTTTTCCTCTATTGGGGCCAAGGAGGGACTGACGACCCTCACTGATAGTTGGCAACCTCGTCCAAATTTGGCGAGTGCTTGCCTTGCCTTGCCCAAGTGTGGCCGGCCCTTGCCTAGGCTAGGCTTGGGACAACTTCCTTGGGCAAGGGTTGTGACATTCTCGGGTGGCCTCACCTAGCCCTTATTGGTGGTTGGCTATCGCTTGAGATTGGCCACTAGTGAAATGCAAGGGGAAAAAAGGTAAGGAAAAAAAAAGAAAAAATGAGAATTCTTTTTTCAAAAAATGTAAAATGATGTAAGTACCCATCGTCAAACTTTCTTGAAATAATGAGGATACTTCAAGTCATTCTTTGAAAGTGTTGTATCTAGCAATATCACCTAGAGGGAGTTGAATATGTGATTTTAAACGAATTTGACTAGAAATTATGAAATTAAAATAATCAAGTCAAATATCATAAAGAATTAGTGTTTGAAGGTATGTGGTTTTTTACTTTGAACACAAGTACAATATTCTATTAGACTAAGTGGAGAGAGTTTAGGGAATGGAAATTTACACATGATAATTATAGTGGTTTAGGTTATATTAAGCCTACGTCCACTCTCCCACGCTAACAGCCTATAGGCTCGATTCTACTAGATGAACCAAAGAGAGTTTACAACAAGTGATGAAACAATTCTAGATAGATCACATTATCCTCTTCCAATCACTTTTACAAAGCCTCTCAATAATTACGATATAAGTATCACGAAAACAAGTGTATAGAACGTGAAGTGCTCGTTGAACTTTGGAATTGTTGATTATTATCCAGGCTCATAACAGCATCGTTGATCTCATTTTATACTCCTTTCCCCCCAAATTAGTCTTTGGACAAGTCTCCAAAGGATCGTTCTTTAGTCTCTGATTAGATGCTATTAATCTTGATTGAAAGATACCATATAAAGAAGATATAGCGACCATTGAATGTTGAATCTGAACCCGTCTAATCAGTTACCCATACAACTTAATCCTTGGTTTCCATAAATAGATACCTTCAAATATGTTCAAACAGTTTCTGAGACTTAGACTCAATCATTGAATAGTCTTCAGAAACATCACTGGTCTTTTATAATCTGAACAAATAAAACACCGAATTGGAAGTTAATAGAGTCCTTGTTAACGCTTGCATATAAGTCTTCTTCAAAGGTGTAGTTGAATCTACATAAATAACACCTCACTTAATCTGGATAACAATTCAACTCTTTTAGAAACAGGTACGTGATACTCTTGCCTTGAGTCTGAACATCAACTAAGACCGATATAAGTATCTTCATTCATGTGTTTCACCTAAAATAAAATACATTAAAGTATTCACCATATTCAATTAGACCAAGGATAGTTTAGTCAATATCAAAATATATTAGAGGAGGTTTTCTCAATAGAAACAAGATCCATTTTAGGTCCTTATTTGAAAAAAATGACAGCATTTGAGGCATTTATTTGGAATTTTCCCTAGAATGCTTCAGCGGACATCCTAGTATTGGAGGGGCTGTTGACGAAACTTCATCTAGTAGAAGTGAGTCTCCAAAGAAGAATGAGACTAAGGGATTCCACAGTTAACTTTAGCATATGCAAGAATTGCAGAACATGATGTAGAACCAGCTTTAGTGACATGAATCTTGGAAGGTAGTGAGACTAGAAAATATGGGAGGGCTGGAAAAGAATGGAAAGGCATTAGAAAAGATTTGAGAAAGCAAAATGGAAAAGAAAAGAGCAAAAGAAAAAAAAGGACAGAACAGCAATCGAAATGAATAAAGTAATAGAGAATGGTGGGGATGATGTTAGGGTAAAAGGAGAAAGTGTTAAAAGCAAAGTGAAGCTATGCCCATACTCTGACGCTCACATTCTCCCATCACCTTTTCCTCTCAGACCTCAAACTTTGGTGGGGACCGCACCAAGTTTTCATAATAATTCGCTCCATCAAACATTTTGCCAGAAGTTGCGATCCTGTCAAGTTTTATAATCTCCAGAGATGCTTCAAAAAGAATACTCGGATATCATGCTTAAAGTCACGTCTTGAGCGAGACGAACCATGCCTTGAAAGGCGAGGGATAATTGTCAAATGTAAATGTAAACAAGAAAGCGCTGGAATGGCATAGCGAGTATGGAACGAGCTCACGTGTGTGCATTAGGAATACGATATAGGTTTGACTCAGCATACGCAACAAAGTACAAATAATTCTTATCTTTTCACTGCTCGCTTGAACTTTTGCCTTGCTTCTCAACTTATTCATGAGGTTGCTGGGGTCGCTTCGTATGCTCACTGTTTATTACCTTCTTTCACATGTCATGCGTGTATCTATGTAAAAAGAGAGAGAGAAAAGTAACACTCTAGAGTTGACGCACTTGGTCGGAGCATGAGAGAAAGTTCGATTCCAGTTCCCGTGACTCAGCTGTTCAAATTACGTTAACTGTGTGCTGATTATTCGAGATCAAGCGACATGCAAATAATATGGACTCAACGGGTTCATGGAACTCTAGAAGATATATATTGCATGGGCTATTCTTTGCGTGGTTTTCATTCTTATGGTAAAAGAACCTTTACTTGCGCCGCTAGAGACTCTGAGAGAGAAATGACACGAAAATGTACACTACTCCCAGAACACTGAAGAATCACCATAATGGGTCGTTTGAAAATGTAGTTAAAGGAAAAAAGGGCTAAAGTTTTAAAGGAGCTTTAATATGTTACTATCGATATTTTTTGTTTTACACGAGCGTACCAACACATGAACTAAAAGTGATCAGAGAAAAGCAGAAAAAAGGCACCTTGCTGTGGGAATCTAACCATTGACGGTCCTATACCTTTACAGACGTAATAATAAGATGCTGCGAAGATCACAACATATGAATCATGTGAAAGATGGTAGTAAATGTGTTTAAGATATTAACCTCAAAAGAGTATTATGAAGGATTGGAATCTTTCTTCTTCGCCATTGGATATTGATTAAACATTTCTTAGGAGAAGTCTCAATATTTTGCTTAAGCTTCGTCGTACTGCATGACAAAGGACAAGAAGAGCGTGCATATTTTTAAGCGCTAAACCCTATACAGATGTATAGAATGTTGGAAGAAAATGTTAGGATGTGTAATGACCCAAATTTTCCAGCTGCTTAAGCTACGAGCGGGTTAATGCTTATTAGCCTTGGATCGTTAAATGGACAAGCTTTGAGGGGATCGTTATTATCATTTTGGCGCGGAGTATTATGAGCTTAATAATATAGTTTGGGGACGCCTTATAGTTGAAATTTGGCATCAATAGAGCTAAAATACGCAAACTTGGGACCCAATTGTTGCGACCCTCCTTAAGGGCTAATGGATTACTAAGCCTCCCAAAGTGGGCTTAGCTCTAGCTCTTCCAGACCCATACCAACCCACGGCGGGTTATTGGATTCTTCTTTAGATGTGGTCGGGTGACGTGTGCATACATGTACATACAATTAGAGTTGCCATCGATCTTTGGGGAAGGTAGATCAAAAACCCTCGTTGGACGATAGGAGTAGCCATACGGCTCTAACGGAACCAGAGATTTGAGATCGGGAATTTTGTTACGCCAATATTGCCATTAATGCCTTTTTCGTACCTAAGTTGAGTGATTTTTCTATCTAAGATTTAAAGGAACTTTAAGGTTTGGAAGGAATCTGAAGTGATTTGAAAACAATTTACCCATCAGGGGCAAAGTCGTCAATTTAGGGCACAATTTTTCCAAAAGGAAAGATTATCAATTTTGAAAAGATTTGAAATCCAAATCATTATAAATATGGTTGGTCAATTGAATGTGCACGTTTCCTAATTTTCGACATTTTCTAGGACTTTTCTGGGATTTTTTTAGACGATTTACTCATAAGGGGAAAAATAATCATTTTTAGGAAGAATCGAGAGCCAAAATCGCAAACTATGAGTTTAGCTAATCAGACTTGACCATAATTTTTGGAAATTTATTTGGAATTTTCCAAGACGATTTACCCACAAGGGGCAAAGTCATCATTTTTGAAATATCGGAAGGGAAAAAGTGACAAATTAGGATTGATAAGCTAAAATGGCCCATTTCCTAATTTTTGAGATTTTTGGAAATTTTTGGGATTTTCTAGAATTTTTTCTTCAATTTTTTAGAATTTTCTAGGAATTTTCCAATTTTTTCAAAATTTTAAACTAATTATTATTCCTTCGGTCAGAAATGGGACACGTGGCTAATCCACGGCCCTCCGATCACTATCCCAGATCAACGGCCATGATTGGGCGACGTGGCTAATCCACGACTGTCTGATTGGGCGGGATTATAAAATAATAAAATCAAATTTTTAATATTCTGAAAATGTTTTTGAATTTCCAAAAATTAAACAGACGGCCAAGATCATGACGTGTGACCAAACTTGGGCCACACGATCGTAAAATATATTTTTAAAATTTTTGAAATCAATTTTATTTTGTGAAAATGATTTTTTCAAAAATTTCAAATCTCGACATGTGGCAAAATTTCTACCATCGGATCTGGATTATACTTTTTAATTTGAAAATTCATTTTTTAATTCTCAGAATTTTTTTCTTTTCTTTTTTTAATCGAATATTGGTTGCCATGTGGTAGCCACGTCATTGTTGACTGGTCAACCTGGTCGTCAAGTAAGATGATCAGAGGGTCGCCGCCATCTAAAATTTCTGGCATCCTTGCCGGAAAATTTGCTTGAGACCTAAAATGCTCGTTTTGAGCCTCTCTTTTTGCCTAAACTTGTCCTAAACCAACCTGACGTCCACATATGATGATTTTAGTCCTTAAAACAACTGAAAACATGGCCTAACCAACTCCGGCCGAGAGCAAACTCCACCAAATCCTCGCACTCCCTTATTCTGATGTAAACCAACCAAACTAACCTATCGACAGCATCGTAGGAGTATGGGGGAGGTTACCTAGGGCTCAACTTGCCTCGTTCGTTGTCGGAATTGAGCATATAAGCTCATGGCTAGCTTGGGTTTGAGAGGCTTGGTCAAAGAGTTTTATGCAAAACCGATGCACAACAAAGGTAAGATGGAGCTTAGGGCATAGTATAGACAAGATTCAACTATAAAACTTGATGGAGCTTAGGGCATAGTATAGACAAGATTCAACTATAAAACTTGCAGAAAAACTATCGAGTTATGAAGTTGCCATGGGATCTGAGCTTGAAGTTGAAGAATGGCGATTACCTGTTTTGAGGTCTTCGACGGAAACGAATGGGTCAAGCCTGTTCCCTAGACCGAGACTAAGCTCGAGAAGTTGACGGCATCGCCTGGTGTGGCTTGAAATTCATCAATGAAGATGGAGAATCTCTCGGTTTCTTTTTCTCCAAAATGGCTCTCCTCCTTTTCCAAAAATTCCTTTTGATGTCTTCTCCTCTTACCGTCTAGAATCATCCCTATACCTGAAATATTCCCCTATAATCGTTTTGATTCCTTGTCCTTGCTCAAAAAGAAAATTGGTGAACACACCCTCTTCTCCCTCGCATGCACTCCGTGTGCTCTGAGGGAGGGGAAAATGAACAGTGTTCGGGTCATGGGTCAGGTTAGCCAGATCCGACAACCCAACTATCCCAAAAAGTCATCGAATTGGGCAATAAATCGGCCATTTTTTGTGAAATTAAGGCCAAAAATTGGTTTCTCATCAGGAATTGCATTTGAAAATGAGGTTTTTGCACAAAAAAAAAATGCGCTTTGAATTATACAAAAACCACAAACTTTGGGTTTGACCCGAAATTGAATCTTGAACGTTCCGAAGATTAAATGGAAAAAACGGACCGAGATAACTCCACCAACGGATTGAGAATGCTAAAAAATATAGGGTAGTCAGTTTTCATTTTCATGGGTGCCCCTAGAAAAGTTTTAATTTCATTTTTGGTGATTTGGGGGCCAAATTAAAAAATAAAAATTTCAATTGAGCCCTTTTGTCAAAATTGTGCAATTGTGGGTACAATTAGGCCGAGATGAAAATTTGGATATTAGAGGGCAATGTCACAACTCATAAAAAGTGAAAAATTAAAATAAACAGACTCAAATTGCATTTTTAAGCCCGATTCAGAATAGCGTTTGTGAAGTAACACATAATTCTAAATTGGATTTTTCAAGTTTAAATGGGCCAACATGAAAAATAATTTAAAATAAAAATATTGGATATTTTTTCCTACATTTTAGACCATGAAATATATTTTTAAATATTTTTGGGTATTTTCATAATATATGAAAAATATTAAAAAATACGAAAAATCCCAAATTTATTTTTATTCCGAATTAGTTCCTTAGGCTTAGCTAGGGCTTTCAAAATTCTTTTTTTAGTTTTATAAATTTTTATGGATTTTTAATTAATTTTCTAAAAACAGATGATTAGACACATGGCACCGAGCGGACAAGTGGCGCTATATTTCCAACGGTGGCACCACCTCTCCCCTGCACACCATCGCGCCACTAATTGCCCTCTCTCTATAAACTTTTCTCTTCTTCTTCTTCTTTTCTACATTTTTCCTCCTCCTCCTCTTCTTCTTGTTGATGAAGGAATCAAAGCCCCTCATCCATCTTTCTCTTGCTCATTCATCTCCATAGCTTACTCATGTTCTTATTCTTGTTTCCTCATCATTGCTTCATCCTCTTCACTCGAGCTTAGTGATAGTGAATCTTGTTCATCGCTCATCATTGCCAAAGAAGTTCATGAGCTTGCACCTTCATCGACCACTACTCACCTAGCCATGCCGCCTCTTGAGCTCTCGCCCTCGCACTCCCTTGAGCTTGCTCGCTCTCATCGCTTTAGTGTCACACTATACCAAGGAGGAGGAAGGAAGGACTACAGTTTTGTGTAGCTAGATTTGGCTTTAGTTTGTTCATGCTTTAGACGTGAGGCAAGTGGGCTTCCAACTCTTTGACTACTTACGTGCTAATCTTCGGGTTTGAGCATGACTCGTTGTTTTCGAATTGTTGTGCTGAGTTGCTATGGTGTTTGCATGGTCGAGAAAACTGTGATGCATGTCAGTTTTGTTGATTGAGATAGTGTCGAGTTGTCATGGGTAATTGGTTTTTGAGAATTGATTGCCTTGTCTGTCTTGTGATTGTTGTGAATTGAAGTGAGTATCCATATGGTGGTTTAGCTGAGAAGCCCTTGGTGATTGTTCATGAAATTCTTTGTTTTGCATGTTGATACTAGAGAGTCATTGGGTGTCTTATTGTGAAGATCAGAATTTCAATTGAAATACTTTAACAAGTGAAATGATTAATATTGGAAGTTGATGCAAGGTTAACTCGGTTGAGTTTGTCCCAGAAATGGAGCACGAATGAAACCTTTCTAAGCCATCCCTAGCTAGCCGACCTATCTTACCCCAATATAAACCTATCTTTTTCTCTCCTCCTCTCATTTTCCTCCCTTTGTGCAAACCCCCCAAGCTGACCTCTCTCTCCCTCTCTTCCTCAATTGCTTCGCCCACGACCCCCCGACAACCTCCCCGAGCTTGACCTTGATGACCCCTGAGCTCGGCATCACTTCCCGAGCCCAGCTTGGCCACTTTGTTGCATGAAGGTCAGCCCATTCATCCCCTCACCCTCTCAAAGCTACGTGTACCCCAAGGAGAAAGAAGGCAACCCAACCTCTTTTGGCTACGATTCAATGTCGGTTTCACTATGCTTTGGACCTGAGGCAAGTGAGGTAGCTATCTTGATGTGTAATCTAGTTATTTATCGATTGATTTGGATGCGTGTTGTCGTCTGAAAATAGTTATGAGAAAGTGAAATTTGGCTTGCATGTCAGGGAAAATGGCTTTACATATACGATCCGTCACTTGATCTAGCATCCTTAGGTCTTGGGTAACTAGAATCTATAGTCTGATCATTTGGTTTGTCGTTAATTCAAGGTGAATTGAAGTTGAGGACATGAATAGGTATTTAGATATGGCCTATGGGAGGATGTTATGACTGGAGCTATTTTGGCATTGGTACGAGCTCCGTCCCCTCGAGTTGTAGACCAAAGACAAGTGGAACCTCTGACCCTTTCCACTAGACTACTTATTAGTTTGCTGATTTGGCGTCTCGGTATTGTTAGCTCTTATGGATGTCGAAATGAGGGGTGAATCTTAGATGTGCCGAGTTGATGAATCGGCTTGTGTATTTGGGAATCTTAGTTGTGCATTGAAAACTGTTGCTTGAGCTTGTGTCATTTGGTCCTGAATGAGTTAACCCATTGGAGCAAGTTGTTTTGTGTGTCCTTGTTATGATAGGAAGGGTCGTTGTCTTGTATATGACTATTTGGCTTTATAGCCATGTATGTGTGGGTCGTGTGTGGGTCCTGCTTGTTGAAAATGGCTACGAAAGTTAGGTTGTGACTTTGGGTGGTCAAGCTATGCAGTCAGCTACACTGCACATAAGTATCGAAGCATGTGCATGGTTGATTATTCTGTATGATGAGTTCGTAGTTGATTATGCATGTGGATGGTATGATTGATCGATGGTTAGTCTACATATGAATTGAATAAATGAGATGAGAGAAGCAAGGGTCTCGTCAGCCAATGTCCCAATGTGAATGAGTGATATGTCTGCTTATATCCAAACAAAACCTTATGGGAGCTCGAGTGGAAATTGGGAAGTCCATGGCCTATGTCCCATTGGAATGGAGCCCCGGATTAGGGGAATCAAGGCTTGTATCCCTCAAGATTCCCATAGCAAGTGTTTCATGGACAATAAACTGGAGTAAAACCCATATTTGAGGCTTGTATCCCTCGTTGATGAAAATAAGGCATGTGTTCTTCATTAAACCATATTCTGTATCCCATGGATAACTGGTAATGAAGTGAAAACTAAACGATAAGTCAGGCAGATGTGCATGTGTGTAGGAGTCGTGTTGCATAATGTGTGGTGTTATTGTCTAGTCTCATCTATACTTGTGATTATTTGCTTGTTATCTATGTCTTGTGTATGGTATGCATGTTAAATTATGCTAGGCATGTATAGGTGGGTTTTGCTCAATCTAATGATGAATAGGTTGTTTAGTCGATTGGCTTAAAATCCTACTAGCTGAGCTTCACTCACTCTCATTGATTAACCATTTTTTCAGATAAGCTAGTCATTTGAGAGGTAGTGAACATGGATAGTGGTGTTAGAGCTGGCTGTTGGTGACAGCGAAAGGTACCTTGGAGTAGATACTACTCCTCAAATCCTCCCAGTGTATTTTGTGGTTGTGTATGATGATAAGATAATGTAAATAGATGGTATATATATATATATATATATATATATAACTCAGATGTTCTTGTTGTGCGTGCATATGTATGATTGATTGTACGATATGGATTAACAAATCCTATGAGGAAGACCATATGCCTTTAGGCGACGTGCCTGCCTATTTTCTATAGTACACTTGCAAGTGACTGTATAGCCGTTGATTGCTTTTAATTTAATGAGCTTTCTGCATGTGCCATATTGTATATGTATTATCATATTAAAGCAGATATCGTAAGAAGGGATTACGCCTTAAGACGTCACACTTGTAGTATTAGATAGTTGGACTATAGTGTTTACTTGTCTTGATTATGAGTTCGATGGTCCAAATTGGTTATAGAACTGTAAAATTGGATGAATGTGAATATGGATGGTGGTTGGTCATGGCATGGAAATATGGAACATTGATTGTGGAGTTCGTCTTGTTTATGATATGTCATCAAATATGATGATCAACGTCCGTTCATGCATGGGCCGTAGGCCGGCAAGTTTTGTATTATAAGACAAAATGGACAATAAATGTGCATGAAAGTGGAATGAAAATCGATACTTCAGTTGGTTTGTTATCGGACACGGTACTTCAGTTAGCTTAGTATTGTGGCATTACTTTAGTTGGTTTGGTAACATTGTTCCATCGGATGTGCTTTGATGATACCTTGTGGGAGCCGGAGGAAATTCGGGATGCTATTGGTTGGATGCCGCGAAATGCGAAGCCCGAATTGGCTACTCATATATACGGTCAGGTTTCGATGATATCTAGTGTCCTTATTGTGTGTTTATATGATATATGTTAGATGCCACAGATACAAGTTAGCAAAACCTATGAGGACATACCCTATTAATTAGCGTGCTTACTTCTTTGAATGCACTTGTATGTCCGTATGGCTGTTGATTATTTTTTATATAGTCTTTTGCATGTGCCATGCACTATGTATACTCTATATATAATATGAGATCAAAGCAAAGTACGTAGTAAGCAGGTGGCAAGCCTAGGTCGTCATAGAATGGTATCAAAATTAGAGTTACTGGAGTGATAAGGTACACTAGTGGTGGAAGTATTTGGTAGGCATGTAAGTGATAATACTACAAGTACATGTAATTGTTATTTATTTAGATTGGTAGTTACTTATACTACTTACCCTGATTGGTAGTAATTTAATTTACCTGTTAGCTAGGTTGTACATTGATAACTCGAAATGATAACTTTTAGTGAAACAATAAGCAGAGAAAGACTCTTAAAGCAAGATGGTTGGGGCAAGTGAATTGGGTGGATCGATTTTAGCAGCTGTAGATCCAGGAGTGGATGGCTTGTTGGAAGCTATGGCACATGTGAGAGACATTTTTGAAGGATAGGCTCAAAGGAATGGAGAAAATATTCAGTTTATTGCATTGCGATGACATAGATAAGATAGTTTTGACTGAATACCAACTCGAAAGAACTGCTGAACAGTGGTGGGGAGCATTGAAAGGAACAGTGTTCTTGACTAGTGCGGTAGGTATATAGGATGGTTTCGTTAGGACTTTTAATGAGAAGTATTTCTCTAAATCCGCTAAGGATAAGAATATGGCAAAATTTATGCAGTTGACTCAGGGCAACTTGGCAGTGGACCAGTATAAGGCGAAGTTTGTTGAACTGTCAAGTTATGTAACTAGAATGGTGGAAAATAGTGAGGATAAGGTGAAGAAATATTTGAATGGACTAAATACTGACATAGGGAAGTAGTTGGTTCCGACCAAAAAAAAAAAGTAGTTGGTGACCTTGGACATAACAGACTATAATGCACTTTATAGGTAGGCCCAACTGGCAGAGTAATCATTAATAAAGGAAAAAGAGGAGACAATGACTAAAGTAAAACCTGGTAGTTATATAGGACAAGGTAAAAAGCCAATACAATTGAGGGGGGGTGCCCATTGGCTAATAAGAGATGTAACCTTGGAAATAGTACAAGTGTGGAGAATAATCAGGGAACGGAGTAGATACCTTATAGAAAAGATAGACCATACCTAGAATTGTCCTATAGAACGGCTTTAGTTGTGACTAACAGAGACACATAAGGGCAGATTGTCCTCGAGAAATGTAGGCACAGCAACCAATCTAAAGCAATGCTCTGGTGGGACAAGGGAATCTGAAAAGACCCTCAGCACAAGGAAAAGTTTGTACATTTATGTAGGAGGAAGTTGAAGCCTCTAAGACTGTTATAATTAGTGTGCTCTCCTTGTCTGGCCAAAAAACTTATGCATTATTTTATAAGGGTGAAGCTCATTCTTTGATGTCAACTCGATTCATGTTGTTGTATGGATTGAAGTCTCAATTGCTTGAAGTACTGTTTATTGTAGCGACTCTATTAAGGGATACCATATTGTCTACCTTGATATGTTTAGATTGTGAAGTTACGATAGGAGGATGAAGTTAGTCGATAGATTTGGTAGTGATGAAGATGTTTCATTTTGATATAATCATAGGGATGAATTGGCTTAGTAAAGTACGGCCAATGTGGATTGCTATGGGAAAACAATCTAGTTTAAGCCGTTGTGTGAAGGTAGCTTTAAATTCATAGGAAAAGGGGGTAAACCCATCTTTGCCATTGGTATCGTCACTTGAGGCATATCAAATGCTAGAAAATGGATGTCAAGGGTGGCACGCCTTGTACCTAATGGCCACAAGACATCCACACGAATCGCGGTCCATGAGAGGCGACACCCAGGATAGTCGCTGACCGAATTCCAACATATCAAACTTGTGCCAACAGAAACGATACAACTCCCATGCAGCATACAAAGACGGGGGTAGCGAAACGACAAGAAAGAGAGGCAACTAAACCGAGGAATAACAATGTACATTAAACAAGAACCTGCGTTCACATCTGGACGACTTACAACAAACAAGCCCAGAATGACCAAAACAAAAAGGGACACGGTCGATAGCCTAATCTTCTCATAAAAAGAGTCATCAAAGAGTCCTTTAAACACTCAGCTTAAACCTCCACGTCACTAAAATTAGAAGGTGGAATCTCCTCGATTTCGGACTCCACGGGCGTTGGAGGATGACTCTCCATCGGATCCTCGAGGTCTACGATATCTATCTCTATCGGTTCACTACAGTTTGAATACTTTGAGTCTAAATCCGGGTCCATCACCTCACCGTCAAAAGTAGTTGCTGGTATTGGGCCCCACTGATCTACCTCATGGATTTGATCCTCAAACCCCTAAAGTGGTTCAAGAGTCGTGTCTTCAATCCTATACATCCATGCCTCAAAACGATGGGGCTTCAAGGCCTCGTTTCCAACATCGATTCACACGGTACTAAGGTATTTAATATATATAGCTCCACCACAAATAGGATACTCGGTCACCTCCCTTTCTATCTCCCTTGGAATCTCATAGAAGATCGGGAGGGGATTCATTCTCGCGGTCGGGGATCTGAAAGGTTAGAGGAAATCACTGTGAGAACTAATCTTAGTAAGCTCACAATTAAACCTCAACTAGGACATTACATACTCCTAGATTAACCCTAAACATGAATCCTAACCCTCAGCCTCGACGGTCAATAGAAACAACTAAAAGTCAACAGGAAGATTACAAATACGCATTTTCACAGACATACCAATGGTCAACAAGAATGTGCACATGCCGTGATCGAATTCATTTTATCTCAATAGCACTCAATTATCTCATGCCATGCAAACTTATACTTCAACCTGCATACATGCCTCACTGCGCGAGGACTCAAGTTGGCACATCTTCAAGAATCTATGTGCCCGTATATACGCTTCCAGTGCGCAAAGCCCTAGGCACACAATAACATCCCAGTGCCTCAACCCGTACAGCATCAAAACTAAGACCCGGGTTGATACTCTTATCACTCCAGCAACTTTGCGGCGCCGCGCGTTTGGGTGCATCGACCTTATCTCGCCGTTTTCCCCTCATTGGGACTCAATCTCTACTACCCAATATCTGCCCAATTCATATTATCTTTTCATGCGAGCATGCACTCCACAAATCACAAAACGACCAATCAAGCATGCTCGGACAAAATAATATAATGCAAACGCAAGCGAGTAGACATCACAGTCATGTAGTTCCAGCAATATCTTGACACAATGTTTAAGCCAATCAATATGCAAAATACGCCCAATTTTGACCAAATTGCCTAATTTCTCCACTTCACTTTAAAACATGTATTTTGGGCCCACAATAGCACAATAATTGATCACAAACATGCATGGATAGCCTGTGAACAATGTTTTGGACACGTGAACAGTACCCAGGGTGTCATAAACAGTACACAGGAAACTATTCGCGTCTATTTTCGAACAATACGCTCCAAAATCCCATTTTTCAGTATCTAAACCTCACCGAGCCATCATCGACACCTGTGGACAGCCTAAATTCGTCATGAACAATATCGTACCGAGCGTGAATAGTACGTAGAACACATGCACATAATAGATTTCTAAGAAATTTGCTATACCGATCAAATTTTCTACATCGAACTATCCCGAATCGCATCTTAGAGTTTATCCAAGAATTATCTAACATCCTATTTGAGGTTTAGGGGGTCGGCTTACCTAGACGATGTCGAAAAACTACGAAAATGGGCTGAGCAAGGGCTGAGCAAAGGTGGAGCACCAGTGGCGATCACGGTGGCCGGCGGTGACGGGCGATGGCAACGATGGAACAGGTAGTTACGACGGTGTTTCGGGGCTATCGTGGGCTAAAAATGAAGATTAAACCATGAAAACGAGCCCTCAAGGTTGCCGAGACTAAAATATGTTAACGGCAAACCAAAATGACGAACGACAACGAAGGCGGCAGCTGAATAGGTCAAAGCCCGTATCGAGCAATCCAACGATCTAACGAAGCTAAAAATGGATAGAGGGGACCTACCGGAGAGACGATTGGATGGCGGGACGACCGGCGAGTGGCGGCGGAATCGACGGTGGTCGAGAGAGAGAGAGAGAGAGAGAGAGAGAGAGAGAGTGAAGATGAGAAAATAGGAGGGAAAATGTGAAGTGAAGTAAGTGAGTGTTTTCTCTAAAACCAAGATAGTGGAGGTCACTATTCCTTGATGGATGGACTTGAGTTAACAAGTTGCCTTGGAAGTTGGAATGTGTCATAAGAGAAATGATGGATTGACAAGGTGGTTGAGATTTGACAAAAAGGTAGTGAATGGGTGGCACACTTTGGTGGTTTGATGAGGCCGATGGGATTGATTAGACATTGACAAGACATTTTTCTCGGAATGCATACAATCAGGACTAGGTGGAAAATCTAACGTGAACCACACTGGACCCGATATCACTCTGACTGGAATTTTAATCACACTAAAAACATGCAACCGATGATCTCGGGAGTCCATTGCAATCCAAGAGCAAAACGGTCATTTCCAACATCTACCTTACTTCTTGGCACTTCGAAATGAAATTGCCAACTACGGAACTTATCGGAACGACCTCCAAAACACAACTTCAATATTCATGAAAATTCGATTATCTAAGTTCGGAATTTGTTTCGTGGCCAAATTCATCTGATAATGACTTTAGTAAATACTCAGATCAACGAGCGGCTATTAGGAGATACGCGTACCGACTTACCAAGTCTACGAACTTTATAGTCATAGGTAGTCTTTCCCCTTCGGTTAGTCATCTCGAGGTTTAACTAGATCGCATCACTGAAATATATCCATTCTATTTATAAATCTTGAAAATGGGTCGAAATTTAGAATATTACAAAGGGTATCTACCGATGGTTTACAATCAGACTAAAGGTAAGAGGAATTTGGAGAAAATTCCAATAGTCCAGGAGTTCCCATATGTGTTTCCTAAAGGGTTACCAGGATTACTACTAGAACAGGAAGTAGAACTTGTGATCAAGTTGGCTCTAAGCACGAAACCTATTTCGAAGGCCCTTTATCGAATGACATTGGCAAAACTGAAGGAACTAAAGCTGCAATTACAAGAGTTGCTTGATAAAGGGTTCATTAGGCCGAGTGAATCACCACAAGGCTTACTAGTTTTATTTGTGAAGAAAAAGGATGGATCTATACGTCTCTTCATTGACTATAGGCAACTGAATCAATTTAAGAACAAATAATTGTTGCCTAGAATAGACAATCTATTCGATCAATTGCAGGGAACATCAATATTCTCAAAGATCAACTTAAGGTCCGGGTATTATCAACTGAGGATTAAGAAAGAGGATATCCCTAAGACGGCATTTAGAACTCACTATGGACACTATGAGTTCCTAGTCATGCCATTTGGTTTGGCTAATGCACCCACAAAGTTTATGGATTTAATGAACAGGGTGTTCAAGCCATTCTTAAATCGGTTATAATAGTATCATTGATAATATCTTGGCATACTTGAAATGATCGGAATGATGAAAGGATAAGATATCATTAGACATATCAAGCATTACATATGGATGAGAAAAGAAGCGGATGATACTAGAAATGAGAAGTGCCTAAGATGCCTTGTAAAAGTTGGTGAAGGTCTATTAAATGCCTCTGAGGTGAGTTGGAGAGGATCTTGTTTGTATGAGGGATGTGTTGCTTGTAGTAGGGTGTCCTGCTAAGGTCCAAAGAGCATCCCAGAATGCCTAAGAACATGAGATGCTAGAGATTCAAGAAACGCAATGGAAGCGATCCGTACATGTATATCATAAAGGACTATGACTAATGGAACCACAGGCAAGGCATATGGAATTGGTATCATGGATTGGTAGAAATTGAGTATGCCCTAAGTGATAATGGAAGATTTGCCTGGTTATATATTAGACATTGTTAAGTCCATTATTGATGCCATATGGATTGACGAGTCGAGAAATAAACTTGAGTTGTTCATAGCAGTATATGTAATTAAATAGCACAATGGTGTTGCCAATTGAACTGTGAATTATTAAGGTCGGGAATGACCACAAGTAAGTGTTAAAATTGCGAGATATAACAATTGAGAAAAAAAAAACAAGTGATCAAAGTATGTAGCGAAAGTGTGGCGCGATCATGGATAAATGTTGTGGTGGCATAGCGAAAGCATAATGCGGCAATGTATCATAGTGGGGTATAGAGAATTGTGAAGATTGAGTGGGATGATGACTATAAGGGTTTCACATTTTGATAAGGAGAGAACGAAAGTCGAAATTTGAAGGACGAAATTTTCTAAGGTGGGGAGAATTATAACAACTCAAATTTTTCAGTTGCTCAAATTAGGAGTGGGTTAATATTTATCAAGCTCATATTGTTAAATGGATCAGCTTTGAGGGGATCACTATTATCTTTTGGTGTAGAAGATTATGAGTTTAATAATATATTTTGGGGACACCCTACTGTTAAAATTTGAGCTCAATAGAGCTAAAAATATGCTAAATTGGGACCTAGTTGATAGAAAATTGAACACGTGGCGCCGGGTGGACAAGTGGCTCTACATGTCCAATGGTGATACTACCTCTCCCCTTGCTTGAAACACACCACTGTCCCATCGATTGCCCTTTCTATCTATAACCTTTTCTATTATTCTTCTTCTCTATATTTTTCCTCCTTCTCTTGTTCTTATTGATGAAATAATCAAAGCGCCTCATCCATCTTTCTCTCGCTCATTCTTCTCCATAGCTTCCTTGTGTTCTTCTTCTTGTTTCTTCTTCGTTGCTTCATCCTCTTCACCTGAGCTTAGTGATAGTGAAGCTCATTCACTGCTTGTCATCGCCAAAGAAGTTCACGAGCTTGTGCCTGCATCCTCTCATTTGAATGTCGCTACTCGCCTAGCCGTGCCGCCTCTCAAGCTTTCACCTTGCCCCCCCTTGCGCTCATCCGCCCTCGTTGCTTTCGGTGTTACGCTACACGAAGGAGGAGGAAGGAAGGGCTACAATTTCGTTTGGCTAGATTCGGTTTCGGTTTCTTTGTGCTTTGACCTAAGATAAGTGGGCTTCCAACTCTTCGACCACGTTATGTTTTGATCGTTGGATTCAAGCGCGACTCGTTGTTTTTGAATTGATAGTGCCAAGTTGCTTTAGTATTTGCAAGGCCAAGAAAATTGTGATGTATGTTAATTTTGTTGATTGAGATAGTGTTAAGTAGTTGTGGGTAATTGGTTTTTAAGAATTAATCGTCTTGTCTGGCTCGTTATTATTGTGAATTGAAGTGGATGTCCCTGTGGTGGTTCGGTTAAGAAACCCTTGGTGATTGTTCATTAAGTTCCTTATCTTACATGTTGATACTAGAGAGTCATTGAGTATCTTGTAGTATTAAATAGCCAAATCATAGTGTTTACTTATCTTGATTGTGAGTTTAGTGGTCCGAATTGGTCATAGAACTATAAAATTGGATAACTATGAATATGGATGGTGGTTAATTGCTCACGACATGGAAATAGGGAACATTGATTGTGGAGTCCGTCTTGTTTGTGACATGTCATTAGATATGATGGCTGATATCCGCTCATGCATGGCTATAGGTCGGCAAGTTTTGCATTATAAGACAAAATGGATCATGAATGTGCATATAAGTGGAATGGAAACCGATACTTTAGTTGGCCTAGTATCGTGGTGTTACTTCAGTTGGCTTGGTATCGTGGTGTTACTTCAGTTGGGTTAGTAACATTATTTCGTTGAATGCATTCTGAAGATACCCGAAGAGAGCCGAAGGGAATTTAGGTTGCCATTGGTCGGTGCTCATTGGTCGGATGCAGCAAAGTGCAAAGCCCAAATTGATTGCTGAAGGTTCGGGTTGCTCCGAGACATGATCATTAGGATAGGTCCCGATAGTGATAAAGATTGGTCTCGTGAGTTGGGTTTGTCTCGATCGACAATAATTATAAGGAGGTTAATTGTGTGTGGATCATTTGGGTGCGAAATTGTATTACATTGTGGGAATATTGAGTATAAGAGGTTAGCGAATCATGCGTATGTTCATGCATATGCGATTCAGGGTTATGGTAAAACCACATATTGTAGTAATAGATTCATAGTATGATTTGTGTTTTGATTGCCTAGCTTATTGTTGTTGCATGATTTGATGATTGGTAGATAGTATAGTTGTTTAGTTGGATATTTACTTGTTGAGTTTTTACTCACCCCTTTTGGTTATATATATCTTTCAAACTAGTAGAGATGGAGGTTGCAAGTAGATATTGATATCAGACGAGTGTGCAGGCAGGTTTTTGGGTTGATGGCACGGTAGTTCCTTTTGTTGATGCCATGGAGTGTAGAGAATGGTGTTGGCGATATAGATGGGCGACAATGATTAAACAGTCGCGAGGAGTTGTCTTTTGTTGTTCCCAACTGATGCCTTTTGAAAATGGTTAATGTAACTAGCTGGTTACCCATTTATACTATTAGGTTTTAATGATACAAAGATCCTTATTTTGTGTTTATATGATATGTGTTGGATGCCACAGATAAAAAAGTTAGCGAAATCTATGAGGTCATACTTTATTAGGTGGCATGCCTACTTCTTTGAATGTACTTGTATGTCCGTATGACCACTGATTGTTTTTAGTTTAGACTCTTCCGCATGCACCAACTATACTTTATATATAACATGAGATTAAAGTTGAGTGCATAGTAAACAAGTGGCAAGCCTGGCTCGTCATAGGATGCATGTGTGAGTTGTGTTAGAGAAGTCGCACATCGGAGAGTTGACGTGATGTTGAGTAATTAATATATTAAAGTTGACTCATAACTCTTTGCCTTAAACTTTTGAGTGAAGGTGGATACAACTAGGTCTATTGATATGCTCGAACTTAAGTTCTCTTTTAGCGATTTCCCAAGATGAATGTATCATACTTCTGTTGCGCACTCCTAACAAATAGTATCAGAACCAATGGTTGATTGGTGAGCTCCAATTTGTTCGATATTTAGTGAATATCTCAAGGAAGGAATTTGATAACCAACGCGATTTCCAAGCCGTTGAGTATTGTGGCATAGCAACGCAAGCCCAATCGGCATTGATTGAGATTCAAGTTGAGATATGCTGGTGCAAAAGAATACTTAAATTAAGGGAGAGCAAATATCGAGCTCACACGTAAGGAGAAAATTGTTAGAATGTATGTGTGAGTTGTGTTAGAGAAGTCCCACATCAAAGAGTTAATGTGATGTTGAGTAGTTAATATATTCAAGTTGATCAATAACTTTTTGGCTTAAAATTTTCAGTGAAGATGAGTCCGACTAGATCTATTAACGGCTTGGACTTGGGCTTCCTCTTAGCGATCTCCCCTCCTGAATGTATCAAACTTCTGCTACGTACTTCTAATAAATGATATCAGAGCCGAAGGTTGATTGGTGGCTTTCAAATCTATTGATGTTTAGTGAAAATCTCAAGGAAGAAATATGGCGACCAATGCGATTTCCGAGCCGTTGGACATTATGGCATAGTAATGTAGGCCCAATGGGCATTGATGGAGATTCAAATTGAGATATGTTGATGCAAAAGAATACTTGAATTAAAGAGGAGTAGATGTATAGTTCATACGTGAGGGGAAGATTATCATGATATACATGTGGGTTATGTTAAAGAAGTCCTACATTTGAGAGTTGATGTGGTGTTAAGTATTTAATATATCCAAGTTGGCTCATAACTCTTTGGCTTAAACTTATGAGTGAAAATGGGTCAAACAGGATATGTTAATGGGCTCGAACTCAGGCTCCTTCTTAATAATCTCTCCAAGTGAAGGTATTAGACTTCTGTGGCATGCTCCTAACAAATAGTATCAGGGCCAACAATTGATTGCTGGGCCTCCAATCTGTTTGGTGTTTTGTGAGCATCTCAAGGAAGGAATATGGTGACCAACGCATTTTTCGGGCCATTGGTCATTATGGCGTAGCAGTGTAGGCCCAATAGACATTGATAAAGATTCAAATTGAGATATGTTGGTGCAAAATAATATTTGAATTAAGGGGGAGCAGACATGGAGCTCATATGTGAGGGAAAGATTGTTATGATACACATATAAGTTTTGCTAGTGAAGTCCCATATTGGAGAATTGATGTGGAGTTGAGCAGTTAATATATCCAATTTGGCCAATAACTCTTTGGTTTAAGCTTTTGAATAAAGGTTGATCTAATTAAATATATTGACGTGCTCGGATTTGAACCCTCTCTTGAGGATTTCTCTATACGAATGGTATTAGACTTCTGATGTGCTCTCAATATAAAGAAACAATGATTATACACAATGTAAAGAGACTCCAAAAACTAAGAGTTGAACTTGATAGAGTTCTCTAGTGGGTTTAATTTGGAGAAGTCTGCTGGAAATAGGCAAAAGAAGTGCTGAAAATAACCTCAAAGCTTCAACATAGTTGAAGTGGGCTCGTGATTAGCGTCCCTACCAGCACTTGTGCATCCCGTAAGAGTTCGAATGAGTAATTTAGTATTATAACTGTTTTTTTTTTCCCGTGTGTTTTCTAGATTTACGGTTCTTCAAATTGCTTCAGAAGTTCACAAGTAAGGACGATTCCTACGCCGAACCATCCCCCAGTTAGTGACAAGAAAGACGGTTGCTGAATATGATTATCTAAATCAATAAGATGGGCACCTATAGACTCGACAGAAGTGTTGGGTCAAAAGAAAGAGAATTAGCAAGGTGATGAAGAACTTTCTCAAGAGATTGTGAAATTTTGCGGGATCACAATCAATTATCCTAAAAGCTTAAATTGTTAAATTGAGTCATGATTCTTTTTGTGTTTTTCTGTTGATATTGAACATGTTTTATTACTTAATTCACATATGTTAATTAAACTTACGATATATCATAATAAAAGCACGTCTCGTAACGATAACCATAGTTGCATAAGACAAAATGGAATTAATCCTCCACCAAGATTTTAGAAGTTTATAAGGCAAATTACTAATTAACAATGGCTCCATTTAAAAAGAAGGGGAAGACATTTTGGTGAGCAAATGGGAAGTCCTTAGATAAAAATTATGGATAAGTTTGGGATCTTGTGACCCAGAAGAATTGCTTGTTATGAACTCTGGTCGTATTAATATAGCATACCCAAGTCATGTTTGTGGACAAAACATCTGATTATCTGTGGTCTGTTATTAACTTCATAGTTTAATCTAATTTACTTGGTCATAGAAAGAGCACAATCATCCGTTTTTGGGCATTGGCCACGATTCTTTTCCTTCTCGATGGTTTCATGGTTCCTCTAATTGGCGGTTGTCATGTTTTAATTAAGGTTGTTTCTACACTGTAGTAATCCATGTGTCGATAGGCATAATTTGGGATTGAGCTAGAGATTATTTGAGTGTGTAATCTTGAGTGATCTTGAAAACTTTTGGCCAATCTCTTGCTATAGACATCGATCACATCGATCAAATCACTGCTTCGTGTCCTGTAAGGTCCATGAAACTAGCTTGCTTAGGGTGAAGTCTTGGGATTATATTTTGATCGTCTTAGATGTGCTCTTGCCGAAAATGAGTTGTGATTGCATTCTAACATATCATGATAAATATGGAGAAGGGTATGGTACAGACCACCACACTTTATACACTGATAGAGGAGGAGAGAGGAAGGAGAGAGAGTAGGGTAATTATACAAAAGGTTTCATCGACATGTGGGGATGAGAGAGAGAGAGAGAGAGAGAGAGAGAGAGAGAGAGAGAGTGGATGCCATCATTTCCATTGGCAGACTGGGCTAAAGCCTTGGGATTGAAGGCATGGATCTTAATCGTGGCACTAGTCCAGCATAATCATCTCCCTGTAATTGCAGTGTGCCAGAAACCAAAGCCTGTGTTTTAGAGAGAGAGAGAGAGAGGGCTCATCAAGCTCTTGCTGAGAAACAGATAAAAGGTCTTCCTGACCAAAAAAAAAAAAAAACCAAACTCCTCTAATTAAAGTTGTAGATGGGCTACATCTACACTTTCTTTGTTTTCTTCATTTTCAAGTTTCATACTTTACATGAAATCTCTCTGAAAGAGTAAAGTGGGACAGAGAGAGAGAGGGAGGGAGAGAGAGAGAGAGAGAGAGTGGAGGACAAGCATCAATTTCATGTGGGGGTGTCACCTGAGAGACTGTCGATCAGCAAGAGATTCCTCTTACAGCTGAGATACTTGTAAGTGTATTAATTACTCATCCTTGGGATTCTCAAGAACTTATTTAAGAGAAAAGGCATTCTTGAAGCCCATGGAACCTGCAAATCTCCATCACCAACATGATCAATTCCAGGATCACCATGCTGGGTCGTCTTCTTCTTCTTCCTTAGACAGCCCATCCTGCTATGGATCAGTTGATAATTCCCATTCTTGGGCACCCAACACCAGCTTCTTGTAAGTACACAACCTCTCTCTCTCTCTCGCGCGCGCAGATACGCAAACAACTTTTGCTTAATGACATGCGCCATCATGAAGTTGGTACAGCTTAATCTTTTCGTAATGTCTTCCTTTTCTTCTTTTTGATTCCCTTTATTTGATGTACCAATCGAGATTGTATTGGAGAAGTTTTTGATAGTGGGGTTCCTGCTTCCTTGATTAGCTTGTGATTCTCAGTAAAAAGAAAAGAACTTTCCTACTATTTCTTTGGCATAATGACTGCTAGTCCAAAGCAAGCAGTGACACTTGCTTCGTTTCTGTTTCATTTTCACTTTCCTCGGCATAACAATCCATTCTTAGATAAAATAATTGGGAATTTCTCTGTATGTTAACAAGTGTTAAACGTGAATTTGCGCTTAATGTACTTCGTTTCGGGATGCTTATATGCGCAGGAATGCTACTGGAAACTTCTCGAACTCCAATGTTGTGGTCGCAAACTCTAGAACTGATCCGGCTCCAAAACATGGCATTCTCAACCCTCTTCTCCAAAGTTCCTCGGTCCAAATCGACCTTGGATCTCACTGGACAAGAAACAACTCATCAGTCGAACCATTCGGCAATAACGTAGACCTCGCATATGGTGTCAAGGAAGAGCTCTCGGACTCTTTAAGATTCACTAACCTGCTCAACAGTGCTCAATCTGGCATTGAAGATTTGCATCTATATCACAGAACAAGTCGCGTGAAGAACACTGATGCCGAGACTGTTGACTTGAGCGAACTCAGCCAGAAGCTCATGCTCAAGACTTTGAACTCCACTTGCCAAATTAACCTCAACGAGTACTCCCCGGGCCAAGATTTCTACTATCCAAGCGCTCAACACTATGTTCGGCCAGGGATTTTCAGCCAGATTCATCCGAGCATTGATGTTTCGAATTTGAATCGGTCACGGAATTTGGCGTCAAGCTCCTTGGACATAAATTCTCCAGCATTTGATCTCCTGAACGGAAGATTTAGTGGCAGTATTGCAAATACTACGCAAGGGACTAATCTTGGAATGCATAGAGAAAGTCTTACTTTCGGTCTTCAACAAATGCGGCAATCAGCGCAACATCATGATAGAGTAAGTATAATTTCTCCTTCGTGTTTTCTGCTGCGTGGAAATAATTTAGCTTATGAATTTTCCTTTTTGTACCGTCTTATTATGCAACTTTCTTAATGATTATTTCGCATTGGATAATAGATATGTTGGTATTTATAACATCTTGTCTGTCCTATGAGCTTCTTTTTGAGTTCATTGCCCATTCCAAGTTAGATTGAAAGCCATTAAAATCATCTAGCTGACCCCATTTACTTTCACAAGCTTAAGTGTGGTCCTTGTTTAGTAGGCTCTAAATGCAAATTAAGGACATGAATGTCATACTTTCAGTACTTCTAGCAAAATCAAATGCTCACTCCAGTCTCGATGGAACTGATTGTTACCATCTAAAGCGATTCACCACTTGGCTAGGTTAAATGGATACTAAATTTGCACAGCATTCTTACTGCAAAATTGCATGTCCTTTACCAAACTTCAACGAACTATGAGTATGGAGAAAATTACTGATTTGATTACGGATAACTTGTTGACAATTAATTGACTTGCAACCTCACCTTCTGAATAAACTAAATGAATTCACAGAATGATTGTCGTGCGACAGAGCCCACTTGCACCTCTATCATCCTTTCATGCTAACTTTAGTTATTAAAAAGAAAGTCGGCTAAAAGGACTTTCCCAACCCAAAAGTAAATAGTGACTATAAACTTAACTACAATAATTGTGTAGCTTACATAGCTATACGCAATATGCGCACTTCTGTATCTCTGAGCATGCATGGATAATCCATGTAAACATCCATAACCCTACTCATGAGAATGAAAGCTGAAAAGCCTCGATTCTAGGAATCACCGTTCACTTACCGCACTTGGGGGGAAGCCTTTCGTAGAAAGCAAGCACTGATTATGACGGGATTAGCAATTTACTGATTTCATTGGAAGGAAATAGAAATTTTCATTTTTGTGATGTATGCAATTACCCAGAGGATAGTCATTTTCTTTTTCTGTTTGGGCCAGAACTACGATGCCCTTTCACAGTATAGAATTGTCAATTCCAGTTACGAATTCCAGCATCTTTTTCACGCTTTGCAATTCTTCTAAATGAAGATATCGCCGGTTTTCACCGCAAAGACAACCGAGGCAAAGAGACCCAGCAGTTCACTGGACCCTAACAAGACCAGTGGCCCTCATCATCAGGTTGCTCCCAAGAAAACAAGAGTAGATCAGTCAACAAGAGCTGCTTCGGCACCTTTTAAGGTTTCCTAACTAATGATGGTAGATTTTCTCAGTGAGGCTTGTCCATTCTCATTTCCAGAAAGCTTATACTATTTTGTGCGACAACAATATGGACCAGGTTAGGAAAGAGAAACTAGGGGACAGGATCGCAGCTCTGCAGCAGTTAGTAGCCCCCTTTGGCAAGGTTAGTGTCGTATGTTTCTGCTTGTATTTAGATAATTGCGGAGGACCTACAGAACCCTGAATAGGATGGATCAACCCTGCAAATTCTCCCTGAAACTTTCACGCGTATTCGGAAAATTTTGGTTGGCGAGGGGTCGCTGGTCCTGGCCAGTCGTCTTTACGTGCCGTGGTGCCTGATGGCGAAGCAACAGATGGTAATATTATTCTCCTCTTGGACAGTGGCAACATGTGGGAGAGGTTGCGTGAATCAAAAGTCAATCTGGCGTTATATGTCTACTCGGTTGCACAAAAGCCATATTTATAAACAAAATAAACAAAATTATGTGAAAAGACAGGAAAATTTTGGCTACACAGAACGATATTCTCACAACAGTGTGCTGCCAAAAGAAGAAAATGAATAAATAATGAGCTGGCCAAATACACAAAACTGAAAGTAACTTAGGAACTGAGTTCCAGCTTCCGAGCGTAGTCAGTTCCCACATGGGCATTCAGACCCCAAAATCTGCAAGTGAAAAAAAAAGCACAGTACAAGAAAAGGAAAGAGCATATTTGTAGTGCGAGAGTGAGGTGTATTAGCTCTATATTTTTGTTTGAGCTTAGCGTGAAACCGCGTGCGTTTTTGGTGCATGTTGATGTGGGGGGATGGAGAATATTTCAGACAGACACAGCATCAGTACTGATGGAGGCCATTGGATACATCAAATTCCTTCAAACCAGGTCCAGGTACTTACTTCCCCATTCTCATTCCGCTGTACACCTTGTCTTTTTGTCTTATTCATTTCTTAATCCATTCATCGGAGTCAGCGTCCAAGGAGGCTTTCCACAGTGTTTTGCATGGAGACAAGTTTTCTCTCTTCTTCTTCTTCTTCTCTCTCTCTCTCTCTCTCTCTCTCTCTTTCTCAACAAATGTTGTAGATAGATAAACTAGACTGGTCTATAAAGTTCATCCACAAATCGACAGGACATCAAATGGGTATTCCAATATTTGTCACTCTTGTAAAATGACGATAGAACCAAACTCAAATAGGTAAATTCCAGATTCATAAAATACCCTTAAAATCCAAGAGAGACGCAGGCCAAAGTCTAGATAGATAGATGTTTGGTACGTTTGTTTACACTAAATGATGGTGTGGAGAATCGAATATGTGTCGTGCACCTTATCCATGCATATATATATATATATATATATATATATATGTATGTCTTCGTCATCAAGCTCACCTGTGATGTGTATACACTGTGCAAAAGATGGAGTTGTTCTCTATGGAAATGATTTTCTTAATTAATTGCTAACCAAACAGTTCGTTTATGCCAGACGCTAAGCGTGCCCTACATGAAGTCTTCTCGCAAGGAGGTCAACCGATCAAGGCAACGGGTAAGACATAAGAAATCGCTTCCATTTGTAGATCTATTGTCACTTTGTAAGGTATATTCATTCAAGTTTATCTAGCTAGATTTTATTTTGATGAACTTTGTAGGCCTATTAGCTGGTGAATCAAACCATTTCGCACCAAACGCTTCATTAATTGTAGTTGCATACCAAAATTTCAGGGTCCAAGAGAGGATGAAGATGACGAACAGATGACCCAAGATCTTAAAAGCCGGGGCTATGTCTTGTGCCGCTATCGTGCATGTCTTATGTTGCTGCTGAGGGAGGGAGCGGAGGTGGCATTTGGCCGTCACCTGCCGCCCAATTACCTCAGTAGAGAGACTTCACAAGTTGTTCATCTCCGCTTGGATGGCTTGAGTTCATCATCTAAGGTTCTCTCCTCGTCCATCATACGTGGAGCAAATTTGGTCATTCTGAAACAAACACGACTTCAGCGTGGACCAAGTTTGATCCATCGATTTTTTAACCCCGGATGAGAATGTAACTTCAGGTTTTGCCATGCACATTCGGTTCGTGATGAGCAATCATCATCGAAAGAATTTGGAAAATAAATCAACTAGCTTATTATGTGCGGTTAATGTTTAGATTTGTCCATCGCCAATTCTCGCGCTATTTTGCTTGACCTATTTCAATTGAATAACATGTGCGGATTCAACACGCGTAATCCGTACTAGGTACATAGCACATGTGCGCATATATGTGTGTTTAGATGGCATACGGATTCAACACGGGTAATCTGTACTAGGTACATAGCAGATGTGCGCATATATGTGTGTTTAGATGGCATACTTTGATAGTTCACATTGGAATAGGATGATACAGGTGATGCCCCGTTCACAATTGTGGCTCTTCTTGTGTGAAATTAAATTGAAGATCTAGTTCAATCAATGCTGGCATATACCGATAATGCCGATAAATCTAATAGAATAATGTAGATAATCACACGAAATCCTTTCATTTTAGTTCACTTATTACATGCTTTCTTCATTGGTAAACATAAGAGAAACCCTACCTAATCATAGATTTGTTGCAGAAATTATGTTAAGGCGAGTTGAATTCCTTTCACGCCTTTCACTCTATTATTGTAAATAACTCTCTCATGATCTCTGAAGAAATTTTATCACAAGGTTTAGTTTCGCTTTGGCCAATATGTTTTAATGCTTTAACCGTATCGAAAAGAATGGGAATTTAATCTAGCGTAAAATTGACTCGAGCATCAGGACAATCGTCCAAAGAGTCATAAACCTATTGTACGATAATTAATTTAATCCTAAACTTTTCAATTTTGCCAATTTAATCCTAAAACTTCTAACGACTTTCCAATTTAGTCATTTTGGCCAAGATTGATTGGAAGTCTCTAACGTAAATACCGGCCGTACTACAAGGTATGGCTGGGGTTAACATGGATAATTTCTGAAATTACTCAATTTTTTTCTAAATAACTTTTTTCAAAATCAAAACCTTTAACGCTTAGGCCGGACTGGAAGAATAGGAATTCAATCTAGTGTAAAACTGACTCGAGCACCACATAACCATGAACTGGCAAACTTAAACACAAAAAGTTAAATCACAAGTTCATAAATAGGCCACAAAACTCGTACCAGGCATTGGCTTGTCTACTTAATCCAGATATATTAGGGTAGGTGGACTGTCATTTTAGTCGAAGGTGGACCACAAGTCAGCTAACGATTCCCATCACATATATGTATATGATAATGAAGGGGAATGAATTGGAGATTGACCCCACACACAAGCAAAATTATTACTGAATTATGTTAGGTAGTCTTACGTAGTCTTACATGATTTCAAGTGGCAAAGTATGTCAATAGGAGATAATAACTGGTGGATTATGAAAATTCATGAATTGGATGACCATCGAATAATATGTCGATTCAGAGTACAACCTAGCACATTATAGAAGGTATCGTACTAAATAGTAATAACATGGACCACCAGCTAGGTAGCTGGATCTCATACCCGTATCATAGCGTTATTAATAGAAAAAAAAAAGAAATGACTATAATGAGGCCACATGTCACAATGAGATTTGCTGCTACAGGGAAACTTTTTTTCAAAAAAGACCTAAAGCTATTATATGGCAGTCAATTTAGTCCTAAACTTTTTCAATTGTGACAATTTAATCCTAAATCTTTCGACAATTTGTCAATTTCATCCTTCCTCCGGCCAATTTTGATTAGAAGTCGTTCATGTGGACCTCAGCCGATCTACGTGGCATTTGTCAATAGTTACATGGATGATTTTTGAAAATTTTCTTTGTAAAAAAAGATTCTAATTTTCTTTCTTTCTTTTTTCCCCTTTTCTTTTCATCAGTGATCGGTCGTTGACCAAAAGCAAGGGCCACCCTAGTGACGAGGCTAACCCTAACCCTCACCCTCACCCTCACCTAGGCAAGGCCCAACAAGGGCATCTGGATTGTGGTTGACAGGACTTGCCCTTGCTAGATCGAGCTAGGGTCACCCTCACCCAAGCAAAGCTAGCCCTTATCAACCGTTACCTATGGCTGGTGGCCAACTACCACCATTGCCAAAAGAAAAGGAATAAGATAATTTAAAAAAAAAAAATCATCCATGTTAGCACCGGTCGTGTTACGTAAGTCGACTGATGTCTACATTGGCAATTTTCTTTCAAAATGGACAAATGACTAAATTGATGTATTGCCAAAAAAGGTTTTGTGATTAAATTGGCAAAATTTACATAAAAAATTTGTTATAATTAAAAAGTTTAGGATTGACTTGGGCGACATGCAACAGTTAGGACTTTTTTCAGTCCAAAAATTTTAAACCTATTATATTTATGCCATTCAGTCCTAAAGATGTTATTGGTGCCAATTCAATCCTAAACATTTTGTATCTGTGCCAATTCATCATAATACTTTTATTTGTGCCAATTTAGTTC
Source organism: Psidium friedrichsthalianum (assembly GCA_019149425.1). Taxonomy (NCBI): domain Eukaryota; kingdom Viridiplantae; phylum Streptophyta; class Magnoliopsida; order Myrtales; family Myrtaceae; genus Psidium; species Psidium friedrichsthalianum. The sequence goes on from JAGVVM010002019.1 coordinate 44,367, forward strand.
TAAACCTTTTGTATTGGTGCCAATTCAATCCTAACATTTTGCATTTGTATCAATTGAGTCAATCCGGTCAATTTTAGCCAAAAAATCGCTAACATGGATTTCCTTGTCCTATGTAGCAAGGCTAATGCTGACGTGGACATTTTCTAATGTTATTTTTATTTATTAAATATTTGTAATATATTTAAAAAAATTCACATCAACGCCAGCCATGCCACGTAAGACACCGAAGTCCACATTAGCAATTTTTTATCAACATTAGCCGGATTGACTCAATTGGTAGAAATGCAAAAACTTTATAACTGAATTGTCACAATACAAAAAGTTAGGATTAATTGGCATCAATAAAATATTTAGGCTGGCTTGGCACCGATGCAAAAGGTTTAGATTGAATTATCACCAATAAAAGGTTTATGACTAAATTGGCATAAATGCAATAGGTTTTAAAACAATTTGGACGGAAAAAGTCTTAACCTACTGCATGTCGGCTAGTCATTCCGACCAATGCCATAAGTTAGGATTTTTTCTTCTCTTTTCCCCTTTTGACAATTATCCCATTTCTATAGTACTTGCCTATGGTAAGCTATTGTTAATAGTTCATTTTCAATGTTTGGTGCGGCCGTAAATTCTATGTAAATCCTAAAGTTAATCAATCTAACACTTTAGGAGTGTATATGGAGTTGGCCGTATGAGCAGGCAATCTTAAACATGCTTATTGAGTCCGCCACTAAATTAGTTTTTTGTGAGTTGATATGAATCTGTATCCCCGAGTATTAGAAGAGAACCCATTTACTCGCGGGAGGTCAAAATGGAGTCATTTTGGGTAAGAAACTAAGATTTGGAGGTCTAAGGATTTAGTTGGCGGGGAGTTTTGTTTAGCGCGACGCCCCTCTCAATAATCCAGACTTTTATTTAGTTCAAGGAGTTCTACATTCACTAGTAAGTAGTACCATTTGATATCTCAAGCACGGGATATGCACGTGCAGTTGTTAGATTTCAAACGGAAAAGAGAAGGAGATTTTCCCAAAAAAAAAAAAAATGCGGTGCGAATCTATGCACGACAGGAAACCTATTAAAATCACGTCCCTTATTCCAATTCATGCTGTAAATATGGTGATTTGTTGATGAGCAACGATTTTATCAGAAGGACATTGGTCTAAATGGAAACCTAAATATAATAAGATTTAAGTGATTTGGGCATTGTGCCTACTCCACTGGGAGAGACTGATAAGATATATCCCACTGTTAATTGACAAAGTAATATTATCGCAACGTCGAATCGCACCCTACGTGCAAGGGGTGTGTTTTGTTGGAGTCCGGAGATTGTTTTAATGGGAGTTCGTCCTCCAAAATGCTGCGAAAATACCAAATTGTACACAAAAACAGTTTTTGGTCATCGAAGATATCGTGCTTAAAAATTAGGAGGAAATTGAATTCCTTCCGATCTCAAGAGGTAAAACATTTTTCAAATGACTTATCTTCAATTTTTAGATTACTATAGATTATATTTATTTTTTTTTCTTTGTTTCCCTCACACGGGGGGGTCACTTGGGTCTTGCCGAGCTTTGAGACCGGGGGCCACATCGTGTCTGGGCCAGGTTAAGGCTCGAGCTCAGATACGAGTTTGAGCATTGCTCCGTGAGGCTCTACTGTCTTTAGTATCATCTAAGAAACTCTTGCAACGGCATAAGTTATAATAATAATAATTCTTAAAATGATAAGTCACTTGAAACGCTGCTGCATTCTGGAACGGCTTAGCCTCCGCCTCTTGTAATGGCTTGGAATCTCTAGTGTTGCGATTTCGCGATTTCACATAACAAGATTGAGCTTGTGAAAGCATCTCTCTGGGACGGCAACGTGCACATTGACGGTTTTACTCAAGTCTTAGCAAGTATTGGAACGAGCCATCTTTGATAAATGATTTCTTCTTTAATTGTGATTCCATTTAACTTGATTTTTATGCAGTAGAAACCTTAATAGTAAATCGATATTGGCTGCTGACATATTGATATTCCTCAAAAAAAAAAAAATTCCTGACCTGTACGACACCGTTATATATTAATGTTTATATATATCACCGAATGTTCTAATTTTTTTTGCATTCTTCTTTTATGGTTAGGGTTCCGAATAAGTTTTTTTTTTTGCTATCTAGATTGATACTAATTTTTGTGAGGTGTTAAATATAAGACTTGAACGTGATAAATACATTTATTTTATGTATTTACATTTGACCCAAATTGTATGTGAAAAGTGCTTAACATTGAACTTCCTAGCGTGTCGATAGTAATGTCAAGATATTAGACTGTGCGTGTCAGCTCACTGGGGTGTTTTGACAGCACTAATTCACGTGTCGGTGTTTCAGACACAATACGAAGGACCCCAGAGAGGTCCATTCTTCCTAGGGTAGAATCAAAGGATTCTCAACTTCCCCACCATGCCAGGATGGCGCCACCTAACTTGGGATAAAACATGGGAAAATTTCGATTAAGGGCCCCAACTTGCTTTATATTTTCTCAAAAAACAGGGCCACATATTGAAGGGCACTTGTTTGTCAGAAGAGGGGTTGAAGTGCCTAACTTTTTTTCAAGAAGGACAATCAGTTCACGCAACCGGTGAACATGGACTATTCTGACTATTCAGCAGTGGCATTTGTTTGTCAAAAGAAATTTGAATTAACAAAAGTAAAATAAAACGTCTAAAATTAAAAAACAAGACCCTAGTGTTATCACTTTTTGTTTTCTTCTCTAACGGCCATTTTACATTCGTTAAGGAGAGGACTCCCGTGGGTGTGGACCGACGACGGTGCGATTTGTGGCGAGCAGCGTTAGGTGTTTGCGAAACGGCGACTGGGGTGCCGAGGCAGCGACCTTCAAAAGTGAGTGATTTTTAATGAACATTGAGTGAAGATCCCGCCTCCTATGTTTTAATGGCAAGAAGGCCCTCCAGCCCCCAATTCAAGATGTTTCGATTGTGTCTTTCGTGTTACCCCATCGGTGACTCTAGAGAAGGTCTAGTGGTTGTTGGCGACCAACAGCGAAAACTTGATTGCTCTTGTGTAGCCAAGAAGAACATTTCGACCACCAAACAACCATGGTAGATTCGAAGGTGGAAGAAACGCAATACGCCTTGCAAAGCATATAGGCAGTTTGACTCCAACCCAACCGGGGTTGGTACTAGGGCCATGTTTAAAATTTTCTCATATTCAGTTCAACCGGGCTTTTTGGCAAATCCTCTACGCTTTATTTTATTTTGTTTCGCAGGAGACTAGTTTCATGAGTTGGTGTTTAGGACTCTACCCTTGGGTGGTCTTTCACGTCTAAGAGACAAGGCGAGAACTATGTATGAATGGTAGCAGGGCGCTGCAGTTGGGGAGTTTCCCTTTCTATAACAAGTTACAATTTTTTATGCATTTTCTGGTCCCTAAGTGTCATTCATTGTCCCACTTTGTCAATTATATGTCATTTATTTTTATTTTTGGCTTATTTTTGTTTATGAACACGACAAAAAGACTGGTTTGTGGTCCATGATTCTCACAATATTTGTGTTCGTGTTCCCCAATATTTTATATGTTGTCCTTTGCAGCACTTGCATTTCTCACTTTACAAGTTTTCCGACCCCATGTCGGTGTACGTGTTTTAGTTTTTTTATGTGAAGGAAAGGAATCGTAACAGGTGTGGTTATGTTTGATCTTGTACCGGGTCCAAATCAAATATTTTTTTTTTGTTTTTGCTTTTTTATTTTTACCAAGTGAGGGATATGCAATCTGATAGTATGGTGTTAGATTTTGAAGAGGATGGGTTTACCTAAAAAAATACGGGAAAA
>JAGVVM010002020.1:0-28500 GCA_019149425.1 Psidium friedrichsthalianum
GGTTCTACAAAGGAAAATTTTTTGGTGGGCCACAGAATTAGGCAAAAGAAATATTGATGGCATTTTCCGTCTCAGGACGGACACATGGGCAACTCCAGTCCTTTTCTTGATGACATGTCCTTTTCTTAAGTTCTCCTTAGTTGTCAGTAAGTTAAAACTTGGGAAATCCCCAGAAAAGGACAAAATACGATCACCTCCTCCCCAACATAAAATAAAAAAACATGTAGAAGGGGCACAGAGCCACAGACCCTTCCAAACTCCCCAGAAAAAGGACGAGAAAGAGGAAAGTACGAAGAAGAGCAAACCTATCAGATCTTGGAAGGTGGGTTAGTAAACAAGAACAATGCTAGGAAAAAAGAATGAGAAGAGTTCATCTTTTTACTTAACAAGAGTTTATCACACCACTCAATATACTGATTCACGAATTTGTGCTGGTATGCTCAGCGTTATTCTCGTCCCTAATGATTTTTTCTGGTCAAGAAAGAGTAGAGTTGTGGTTTCACGAGATATTCTCATTTCGGTATTACTTAATTCGATAAAATCTTAAATTACTCGCATGAGATAGAGCAAAAGGCATGATAGAGGAATAAAAAACAGAACGCATGCCATCAGAGAATGAAGGGGAAACAGTTAAAATTTTGAATCTCATCTCATTTCACAACATTAAGAGACCAGTCATTCCATTCACACAATACAAATGCTTCTCTTTTATTCAGCGCACCAGAAACTTGTCACGTCAATTCTTGAACTTGCACGAAATTCAGCCAAGAGATAAACTAACCACAGCATGGAATTCCGTATAAGTGAGAAACTCCATTTTTTATGAATATTCGTTTGGACTGATACTAAAGTTGGTCTATTTTGGATGTATTCAACTTTCTGATTCAAGCCTGCCGGGTGTTCACGGACCCCTCAACCCAATTATTGGTGTTTAGCTATCAAAGACATGTCAAGAAATAAGATAAGGTCGTAAAAACTACTATTATCTTCATCATTACATCCCAAAGAAGAATTGACTGCCTTACTGTTCAATGAACTTCATGCAAACCCTTGTACATTAAATATAAAGTAAGACTCACTTTGATCCGCTAATACTATCATTATAAGAGAGCTTTTGGTATGAAATTCAACCCAATTATTGGTGTTTAGCTATCAAAGACATGTCAAGAAAATAAGACAAGGTCATAAAAACTACTATTATCTTCATCATTACATCCCGAAGAAGAATTGACTACCTTACTCTTCAATGAACTTCATGCAAACCCTTGTACATTAAATATATAGTAAGACTCACTTTGATCCACTAATACGATCACTAGAAGAGAGCTTTTGGTATGAAATTCAACCCAATTATTGGTGTTTAGCTATCGAAGACATGTCAAGAAAATAAGATAAGGTCATAAAAACTACTATTATCTTCATCATTACATCCCAAGGAAGAATTGGCTGCCTTACTGTTCAATGAACTTCATGCAAACCCTTGTACATTAAATATATAGTAAGACTCCCTTTGATCCGCTAATACGATCATTAGAAGAGAGCTTTTGGTATGAAATTTGATGGAATAATTTTGATTTATTTTGTCATAATCTTTTATCTCTGGAAAGTGAATCGAACATCGACTCGAGACTTATCTTTTTCATTAACTTTTTACATTATTAAATATTATAACCATCGCATATACATTAAGTTGAACTGCATATTTAATCTTTTGTCTGATTATCTGAGTAAATACTTGTTAGAAAGTTAGGTAGATTTCACATTGAAATTTGGGTTGTTTCACTTTACATAATTTATTTAACCAAACAAAAGAAAAATTATACCTTGCGTAAGTTGACCCATGATCACCACAAAGTCATATGAAAGGACTTGTAGCCAGGGGACGGAGAAGACAAGTTTGACCATGCGCTCTTGTCTGATTTCAAATTTAATGATTTTGATTTGTTCCCGATAATTTATTGTCCTCCTTCCTTTGCTGCCCCCCCCCCCCCCCCCCCCCCAGAATAAAAAAAAAAGCACTTTGACGGCTAAATTTGAAGGTTAATAAATAATTTACTATAATAAATAGAAGTCTTGAACCTTAATTAGCCTCGACTAATTCTAATAAAGATAGCAAACTATCCCGTCACGAACTATTAATTAAGGTTAATTCATAAAAAGGCAGGTATAGACCCAAAATTCATCTGGCTAAGAAATAAATTGATTTTAATATACATCATTCTTGATTTTAGTTAATCTTGTTGTCTGTCTTTCATAAGATCAAAAAAAGATATGAGTGATAGGGGTGAGCACCAAATCCCATTCGACCTAATTAACTAGATTGAACTGACATGGAACCACTTGGCCTAATCTAGGGCGAACTGGGCGATTCTCTCCGCGAACCTAGAACCAACCTAGGACAGGTTTGGCTTTCGGTCTCAAGGAGGGAGTTGCGGTTCTATAGGAAACTGGTTGAACCAGTCCGATTTCGGGTTGAACCAATTCTAAACCAATTTTAAAGTTTCTTTTATAAAAAAGAAAGTACATGAAGCCCATCAAGCATTGAGTCATGGTTTTAAACATGAACAAACAAGATAACCACTTTTTAAATTCATGCTTTGTAATAAAATGGTACAACTTGTATATTTATGGTAAGAATTTACTTTTTCACGTAAAATGGGTCGGTTCTTAGGTAGGAACCGGGAATCGGACCTTAAAAGGCGGTTCAATCTGATTTGAACAAACACGCATCTGTCTGAAAATATCTAAGGTGTGGCAATCGCATTCTGTCATGATATATATATGCTCCTGCTCGAGAACATAAAAAAGTGCTGACAACAGTGACGTTGGACAAATTCCTATCGCTGAACAAGAGGCTCTTTTTGTCTCATCTTCACACGGGTAAAGAAAGATCCAAGCTCCAGCACAACATCAAAACGTGTCTAACTGTTTCTTCTTTGTCCTGATCTTTTCCTTTTAATTTGTAAATATGAGGCTGGCACAGTTGATATAGAATTCCAACAAGCAGTATCAGGACAAGAATTCACGCCTAAATTGCTTCATTTGGGTTGCGGCGACTTTGATCTCCACCTGTTGAAGCTTTGCAAATTAACTTTGATATGTACGCAATCTTTAGTTTTAATTTCGGACTTTCTTAAATGCACAATCATATAACTTTTGTCTTTTCACAAGCGGCTTTTCCTCGAGACCCTTGTGCATTTAAAGAGTTATGGAATAATCCTACGTCATGCACCTGACTAGGAAGTAGGAACTAATAACAAAGACCAAACTTTACGAAGAAGACGACGGGAGGGAAAAAAAAGAAAGAACAAAAACAAGAGTTGATTCTACATTATGTGATCCTAATCATCGAGAGTGCCTTGTCGAGATTCTTGGCCTTCATCTGAACGTAATCCTTCACCGTGACGGACTGGAAACGAGCGGCGACCTCTCGGCCTGAGGCCTCCGTGAGTCTGTGAAACGGGCCAACGCGAAAATCCATCGGGGGTCCGTAAAAGTAACCCATGGATAGGCGGTGCCTTTTCTCGTTCGTGATGACCCGGTGAACAACACTGGGGAACATGGCATTAGACATGATGTGGAGCATGTCGCCCACGTTCACCACAAGTGCACCGTCCATGGGAAACACGGGTACCCAACCTCGGCCTTCCCTGTGGAATTGGAGCCCATGTGCACTGTCGTTTTGGTGAAGTATTGTCACGAGGGAGGTGTCGGTGTGCGGTGCGAGCCCCATGGCCTGGCCCGGATCGGGACACTGCGGGTACGAGTTCAGCTGCAGCGCCGAGCACGGGTTGCTCCGGAGTCGCAGCCAGTCAATGTCGTGCTCGGATATGCCGAGGTACTTCAGGATCATGGCGAGCAGCCGCTCCGAGAGCGCCTTCATTTTGTCCTGATAGTCTTCCATGACTTCACTGATGTACGTGGCCACAAATAAACACGAGAGGACAAAAACATTAATTATGCCCAGTATAAGAATGACCAACAATTATAACGATACGAAGACAAAGTTTTAAAAATTTTACCTACCAATGGGACATATACAAGTAGTCAAACGAGTCTTCTCTATCACTTTAAAACAAAATTTTGTAAATACATTTTGGTACCTCTAGCATTATTCATTATCGGAAATCACTCTCACATAAGAAATTGGTGTTAAGCATATTAAAAGTTCTCGCTAGAAGTGGTTTATTAGATCTACATACACAATAAAAACCTAAGAAGTGGTTGCATGCGATGGAATTTTTCAGCATCACTTAATAGTAACCTTGAATAACAAGTTTTAGTGTCTCTAATTTTTAATAAATATGCAGCTCTCTCCTATCTTATTTTCCCATAAAATAAGAAATTTATGTTCACGACAATCACAAAGTTGAGTCCTTTCTGGAAGGCATCTGAATCTCTAGAAAGACGAAAAAAGGACTGTCAATTAAGTCATCATGCAAGTAATAATTTAGCGAAAAATAGGAAGATGGTCCTAAAATGGTATTGAACTGGTTTAGGGAGTGGTAGAACACCATATTCCTCACACTCAAAGGAAAGTACTTTCGTCTAATCGTTACCATACTTTAATAAAAGATTTCTCCAACCAAACCCTAGCTCTACCTAGTCATGCCTCAATAAACCATCTACCTAATCATCACCTTCTGTACGTGCATGAATTGTCCATGCATGGAAGTTATCACTCACCAAAACTTGCGATACCCATGAGGCCAAACCTCCCTAGCATGCTCCAATGGTGATCCCATCATGGTAAACCCTTCATGCCACATGAACTTGTTGAAGAACGGTGCAATCCGAGCGACCCCGTAGCCCGTAGCTCCGCCAGGGGACCTTAGGGCCCTTACCTTGGCTTTCGCAGGGAGCGAGAAAAACTGCCAAGCTTGTGACTCCACCTCCCTCAGAAGACTTGAAGGGATTCCGTGGTTAGTGACCTGGAATATGCCCATAATTTTGCATGCATGACCCACCATTTCAATTGCATCCGGGCTATCGAGATCGACGGCGGGAAGTGAGAAGTGATCGCCATCTAAGCTGAGCATCCTTCTCGGAGACTCATCGCCAGATCGAGGCCACGAATGTGATTCTGGCACTTCTTTAACAGAATCAAAGTCCATGGGGATTATGTGCTGAAGATGGAGAGGTGTTTCTGTGTAGGCTTCAGAGAGAGTAGCCATTAAAAGCTGGAATTTGAAAGGAAAATAGAAGCTAACAAGGAAGGATAGGCGTTCTTTATATGGCGTTCTTATGTTTATCAAATAAGGGTATTATATATACACATTCAGACACCAATTGATACACACACCAATTGAGTGAGTATATTAATGTGAAGCATCTGGTTCACCTGTTAATAGGATGGAGATGGGGCCGGCTGGTGGACAGAAGTGGTGTCTGTATGTGGTTTTGGACGGATGTCGGGGATGGTTAGTAAGACAAAATAGGGAACGGAAAAATTCGTAGAAATTGTGGCATCTTCCTCTGACTTCGACCAAAAAGAAAAAAGACTCCTCTGACCAAAAATAAATAATAATAATAAAAAGACTCCAAACAGTTTTTAGTGTTTACATGACATGGCTTTTTTTTTTTTCCCTTTCTTTTCTTTCTTCTTTCTTTGTGCATTGCCTAAATTCATATCACGAATGAGTTGTAGTCAGTGAATTATGAAAACAAGTGGTGATCATTAAAGATAATTATTTACTACAAATTTTTAATTAAGAATACAGAACAAACTTGGATAGACCCTAAAATCGACATTAAAACATAAGACAAGGTAGGTTTCAGGTTCTATGGTATGCATAGTAGATTTTAGGTTTTAAAAAATGATGAACTTGTTTTGACGGGTAGGTTCTAGGTGGCTTTTCACATACAACTGAGTACCATTACTTTTAATTGATCACTTGAATGCTGTAACTTTGAAATAATAATCACCCAAGTACTGAAAGTCTGACATGGGTTAGCATTTCTCGAGATGTCCTTAAAAATTATGACATTTAGGCGATCGATTGAAAAGTTATATGGCTCTCAGTTGATTGGAAAAAAAGAGAAAAAAGATAAATGATCAAAAAAATATTTTTTTTAAAAAAATAAAAACTGTATGGTGAAAATTGATTTTTCTTATCAAACGGCGAAAAATATTTTCTAGATCATTTTCAGATTTCAGCCAAATGTTGAAAAATATCGTCATTTTCCTTGAAAACGACTTCCCGAAAAACATTTAAAAAGAAATCAATTTTTTGGCAAAACAAACAAAGCCTAAGTTGTTTTACGAAAACGTACTATAAACATGTTATTCAAACACCATTTTCTTTTCTTTTCTTTTTTTTTGAAGACACCTTGAGTCAAAGACTGTTGTCCTAGTGTAGTGCCTTTGGGAACAGATTAAGTGAGAAAAGAACACCATAAGTCACTCGTACAGTGCTTACTTGACTACCATAACTATTTTTTTGATCATTTAAGTATTATAACTTTTTTTCCAATCAACTGAGAGCCATATAACTTTTCAATCGATCGCCTAAATGTCATAATTTTTAAGGACATCTCGAGAAATGCTAACCCATGTCAGACTTTCAGTACTTGGGTGATTATTATTTCAAAGTTACAGCATTCAAGTGATCAATTAAAAGTAATGGTACTCAGTTGTATGTGAAAAGCCACCTAGAACCTACCCGTCAAAACAAGTTCATCATTTTTTAAAACCTAAAATCTACTATGCATACCATAGAACCTGAAACCTACCTTGTCTTATGTTTTAATGTCGATTTTAGGGTCTATCCAAGTTTGTTCTGTATTCTTAATTAAAAATTTGTAGTAAATAATTATCTTTAATGATCACCACTTGTTTTCATAATTCACTGACTACAACTCATTCGTGATATGAATTTAGGCAATGCACAAAGAAAGAAGAAAGAAAAGAAAGGGAAAAAAAAAAAAGCCATGTCATGTAAACACTAAAAACTGTTTGGAGTCTTTTTATTATTATTATTTATTTTTGGTCAGAGGAGTCTTTTTTCTTTTTGGTCGAAGTCAGAGGAAGATGCCACAATTTCTACGAATTTTTCCGTTCCCTATTTTGTCTTACTAACCATCCCCGACATCCGTCCAAAACCACATACAGACACCACTTCTGTCCACCAGCCGGCCCCATCTCCATCCTATTAACAGGTGAACCAGATGCTTCACATTAATATACTCACTCAATTGGTGTGTGTATCAATTGGTGTCTGAATGTGTATATATAATACCCTTATTTGATAAACATAAGAACGCCATATAAAGAACGCCTATCCTTCCTTGTTAGCTTCTATTTTCCTTTCAAATTCCAGCTTTTAATGGCTACTCTCTCTGAAGCCTACACAGAAACACCTCTCCATCTTCAGCACATAATCCCCATGGACTTTGATTCTGTTAAAGAAGTGCCAGAATCACATTCGTGGCCTCGATCTGGCGATGAGTCTCCGAGAAGGATGCTCAGCTTAGATGGCGATCACTTCTCACTTCCCGCCGTCGATCTCGATAGCCCGGATGCAATTGAAATGGTGGGTCATGCATGCAAAATTATGGGCATATTCCAGGTCACTAACCACGGAATCCCTTCAAGTCTTCTGAGGGAGGTGGAGTCACAAGCTTGGCAGTTTTTCTCGCTCCCTGCGAAAGCCAAGGTAAGGGCCCTAAGGTCCCCTGGCGGAGCTACGGGCTACGGGGTCGCTCGGATTGCACCGTTCTTCAACAAGTTCATGTGGCATGAAGGGTTTACCATGATGGGATCACCATTGGAGCATGCTAGGGAGGTTTGGCCTCATGGGTATCGCAAGTTTTGGTGAGTGATAACTTCCATGCATGGACAATTCATGCACGTACAGAAGGTGATGATTAGGTAGATGGTTTATTGAGGCATGACTAGGTAGAGCTAGGGTTTGGTTGGAGAAATCTTTTATTAAAGTATGGTAACGATTAGACGAAAGTACTTTCCTTTGAGTGTGAGGAATATGGTGTTCTACCACTCCCTAAACCAGTTCAATACCATTTTAGGACCATCTTCCTATTTTTCGCTAAATTATTACTTGCATGATGACTTAATTGACAGTCCTTTTTTCGTCTTTCTAGAGATTCAGATGCCTTCCAGAAAGGACTCAACTTTGTGATTGTCGTGAACATAAATTTCTTATTTTATGGGAAAATAAGATAGGAGAGAGCTGCATATTTATTAAAAATTAGAGACACTAAAACTTGTTATTCAAGGTTACTATTAAGTGATGCTGAAAAATTCCATCGCATGCAACCACTTCTTAGGTTTTTATTGTGTATGTAGATCTAATAAACCACTTCTAGCGAGAACTTTTAATATGCTTAACACCAATTTCTTATGTGAGAGTGATTTCCGATAATGAATAATGCTAGAGGTACCAAAATGTATTTACAAAATTTTGTTTTAAAGTGATAGAGAAGACTCGTTTGACTACTTGTATATGTCCCATTGGTAGGTAAAATTTTTAAAACTTTGTCTTCGTATCGTTATAATTGTTGGTCATTCTTATACTGGGCATAATTAATGTTTTTGTCCTCTCGTGTTTATTTGTGGCCACGTACATCAGTGAAGTCATGGAAGACTATCAGGACAAAATGAAGGCGCTCTCGGAGCGGCTGCTCGCCATGATCCTGAAGTACCTCGGCATATCCGAGCACGACATTGACTGGCTGCGACTCCGGAGCAACCCGTGCTCGGCGCTGCAGCTGAACTCGTACCCGCAGTGTCCCGATCCGGGCCAGGCCATGGGGCTCGCACCGCACACCGACACCTCCCTCGTGACAATACTTCACCAAAACGACAGTGCACATGGGCTCCAATTCCACAGGGAAGGCCGAGGTTGGGTACCCGTGTTTCCCATGGACGGTGCACTTGTGGTGAACGTGGGCGACATGCTCCACATCATGTCTAATGCCATGTTCCCCAGTGTTGTTCACCGGGTCATCACGAACGAGAAAAGGCACCGCCTATCCATGGGTTACTTTTACGGACCCCCGATGGATTTTCGCGTTGGCCCGTTTCACAGACTCACGGAGGCCTCAGGCCGAGAGGTCGCCGCTCGTTTCCAGTCCGTCACGGTGAAGGATTACGTTCAGATGAAGGCCAAGAATCTCGACAAGGCACTCTCGATGATTAGGATCACATAATGTAGAATCAACTCTTGTTTTTGTTCTTTCTTTTTTTTCCCTCCCGTCGTCTTCTTCGTAAAGTTTGGTCTTTGTTATTAGTTCCTACTTCCTAGTCAGGTGCATGACGTAGGATTATTCCATAACTCTTTAAATGCACAAGGGTCTCGAGGAAAAGCCGCTTGTGAAAAGACAAAAGTTATATGATTGTGCATTTAAGAAAGTCCGAAATTAAAACTAAAGATTGCGTACATATCAAAGTTAATTTGCAAAGCTTCAACAGGTGGAGATCAAAGTCGCCGCAACCCAAATGAAGCAATTTAGGCGTGAATTCTTGTCCTGATACTGCTTGTTGGAATTCTATATCAACTGTGCCAGCCTCATATTTACAAATTAAAAGGAAAAGATCAGGACAAAGAAGAAACAGTTAGACACGTTTTGATGTTGTGCTGGAGCTTGGATCTTTCTTTACCCGTGTGAAGATGAGACAAAAAGAGCCTCTTGTTCAGCGATAGGAATTTGTCCAACGTCACTGTTGTCAGCACTTTTTTATGTTCTCGAGCAGGAGCATATATATATCATGACAGAATGCGATTGCCACACCTTAGATATTTTCAGACAGATGCGTGTTTGTTCAAATCAGATTGAACCGCCTTTTAAGGTCCGATTCCCGGTTCCTACCTAAGAACCGACCCATTTTACGTGAAAAAGTAAATTCTTACCATAAATATACAAGTTGTACCATTTTATTACAAAGCATGAATTTAAAAAGTGGTTATCTTGTTTGTTCATGTTTAAAACCATGACTCAATGCTTGATGGGCTTCATGTACTTTCTTTTTTATAAAAGAAACTTCAAAATTGGTTTAGAATTGGTTCAACCCGAAATCGGACTGGTTCAACCAGTTTCCTATAGAACCGCAACTCCCTCCTTGAGACCGAAAGCCAAACCTGTCCTAGGTTGGTTCTAGGTTCGCGGAGCAGAATGGAACCAGTTCGCCCTAGATTAGGCCTAGAACAAGTGGTTCCATGTCAGTTCAATCTAGTTAATTAGGTCGAATGGATTTGGTGCTCACCCCTATCACTCATATCTTTTTTTGATCTTATGAAAGACAGACAACAAGATTAACTAAAATCAAGAATGATGTATATTAAAATCAATTTATTTCTTAGCCAGATGAATTTTGGGTCTATACCTGCCTTTTTATGAATTAACCTTAATTAATAGTTCGTGACGGGATAGTTTGCTATCTTTATTAGAATTAGTCGAGGCTAATTAAGGTTCAAGACTTCTATTTATTATAGTAAATTATTTATTAACCTTCAAATTTAGCCGTCAAAGTGCTTTTTTTATTCTGAAAAGGAAAATAGAGGATAACATGCGGGGGGGGGGGGGGGGGGGGGGCAAAGGAAGGAGGACAATAAATTATCGGGAACAAATCAAAATCATTAAATTTGAAATCAGACAAGAGCGCATGGTCAAACTTGTCTTCTCCGTCCCCTGGCTACAAGTCCTTTCATATGACTTTGTGGTGATCATGGGTCAACTTACGCAAGGTATAATTTTTCTTTTGTTTGGTTAAATAAATTATGTAAAGTGAAACAACCCAAATTTCAATGTGAAATCTACCTAACTTTCTAACAGGTATTTACTCAGATAATCAGACAAAAGATTAAATATGCAGTTCAACTTAATGTATATGCGATGGTTATAATATTTAATAATGTAAAAAGTTAATGAAAAAGATAAGTCTCGAGTCGATGTTCGATTCACTTTCCAGAGATAAAAGATTATGACAAAATAAATCAAAATTATTCCATCAAATTTCATACCAAAAGCTCTCTTCTAATGATCGTATTAGCGGATCAAAGGGAGTCTTACTATATATTTAATGTACAAGGGTTTGCATGAAGTTCATTGAACAGTAAGGCAGCCAATTCTTCCTTGGGATGTAATGATGAAGATAATAGTAGTTTTTATGACCTTATCTTATTTTCTTGACATGTCTTCGATAGCTAAACACCAATAATTGGGTTGAATTTCATACCAAAAGCTCTCTTCTAGTGATCGTATTAGTGGATCAAAGTGAGTCTTACTATATATTTAATGTACAAGGGTTTGCATGAAGTTCATTGAAGAGTAAGGTAGTCAATTCTTCTTCGGGATGTAATGATGAAGATAATAGTAGTTTTTATGACCTTGTCTTATTTTCTTGACATGTCTTTGATAGCTAAACACCAATAATTGGGTTGAATTTCATACCAAAAGCTCTCTTATAATGATAGTATTAGCGGATCAAAGTGAGTCTTACTTTATATTTAATGTACAAGGGTTTGCATGAAGTTCATTGAACAGTAAGGCAGTCAATTCTTCTTTGGGATGTAATGATGAAGATAATAGTAGTTTTTACGACCTTATCTTATTTTCTTGACATGTCTTTGATAGCTAAACACCAATAATTGGGTTGAGGGGTCCGTGAACACCCGGCAGGCTTGAATCAGAAAGTTGAATACATCCAAAATAGACCAACTTTAGTATCAGTCCAAACGAATATTCATAAAAAATGGAGTTTCTCACTTATACGGAATTCCATGCTGTGGTTAGTTTATCTCTTGCTGAATTTCGTGCAAGTTCAAGAATTGACGTGACAAGTTTCTGGTGCGCTGAATTAAAAGAGAAGCATTTGTATTGTGTGAATGGAATGACTGGTCTCTTAATGTTGTGAAATGAGATGAGATTCAAAATTTTAACTTTTTCCCCTTCATTCTCTGATGGCATGCGTTCTGTTTTTTATTCCTCTATCATGCCTTTTGCTCTATCTCATGCGAGTAATTTAAGATTTATCGAATTAAGTAATACCGAAATGAGAGATATCTCGTGAAACCACAACTCTACTCTTTCTTGACCAGAAAAAATCATTAGGGACGAGAATAACGCTGAGCATACCAGCACAAATTCGTGAATCAGTATATTGAGTGGTGTGATAAACTCTTGTTAAGTAAAAAGATGAACTCTTCTCATTCTTTTTTCCTAGCATTGTTCTTGTTTACTAACCCACCTTCCAAGATCTGATAGGTTTGCTCTTCTTCGTACTTTCCTCTTTCTCGTCCTTTTTCTGGGGAGTTTGGAAGGGTCTGTGGCTCTGTGCCCCCTTCTACATGTTTTTTATTTTATGTTGGGGAGGAGGTGATCGTATTTTGTCCTTTTCTGGGGATTTCCCAAGTTTTAACTTACTGACAACTAAGGAGAACTTAAGAAAAGGACATGTCATCAAGAAAAGGACTGGAGTTGCCCATGTGTCCGTCCTGAGACGGGAAAATGCCATCAATATTTCTTTTTGCCTAATTCTGTGGCCCACCAAAAAATTTTCCTTTGTAGAAAGAGTTCCAAGAGCATCAAAAAGCTGCGTCTAGAGAAGGTGCAATCCTTTCATCCAGGATTGGCATGCTCAGATGGATGATTTCATTGTCCCCAATGCCTCCTCCATTAGTGTTGAGCACAGTGGATTATGATGCTGTAATGTCTTGATTGGTACATGAGGGAGAAAACACTTTGCTCCCACTTCAAAGGGATGTTGTATAAATACAAGAACCAATCTTGGCATGGATTGCGGTTCTTCTGAACTGAATTAAGTAGAGAACATGAAGCCAAAAGAAGTAAATTAACAATGCAAAGGAAAGCTCTCTTTCCATTTGTCTTGTTGGGTGCACAACATGGCACTTGCAAGTCCCCTCATACGATGCACAAGTGTGTCTACAGAAGAAAACACATGCATGGGCTGTCAGGCTAAGTGTTGTTAGTGTTGCCCGTTTTGTCCTGATGCCAAAATGTAACAGATGTAACAGGCTTAAAATATTCTAGTACAAAGATAGGCGAACAACAATATCTTTAACCCTTTTTGCAACTAGATATTTTCTTTTTACAATAGGACAAATCACCCCAACTTGACATGAGAATTTCAATCATATAATATCAGATTAATGCATATCCACGAAGTTTGAAAACCCATAAACTAAGTAAAGATATTCTTATCATTTGATTCAGTTTGGAATTTAATATATAAGAAAAATGTCCTAAAATAATCATATTATTATAATCTGAGGTAAGAAAGGTTGTGTCCATATGATTTTATGTCAATCAGACTCAGATAATTGATTTTTCTTTTGGCTCTGAAAAAAAAAATACAATTTAAGACCTTCAGGGAACATCAAGAGTAACTATAGGCTATGTCACTCCATATAATCTGCAATCATTTGCCTGAACATTCTAACTGGGACACTCGATCCATGATGCCCTTGCATTCAGGATTCTCAGGATGACCAGATTCATGTAGCGTCGATCCCACACTCCATAGAGACTAGTTTTGTACGCAGGCATGGGGTACATCACAGGTTACGTGAATCATGTTTACCAAAGTTGCACCTTCATATCACTCCACAACTTCGCAAACTTCCTATCGCCTCAACTTCACATAGCGTAGCAGCATTTCTGGACTGAAGCTCATTTTTAAGTCTCTGATTTCTCGTGATTTGCTCCTGAAAATTGGATGTCTTAATTTAGGCTTAAAGTGAACCAACCATCGCAAAATCTTGAAGTAATGTAATAAGCTAAGCTAATGTATAGCCAAGGACTAGGAAACAAGAACGGAACGCAGCAAACATAGACAAGATACAGTGGATTGGTATTGATTGGTTGTAGTAGTTTAAATAGTAAAATCCGTACGAGAAATGAAATTTCCTCATAGCCGTTGGGTGGTTTGTCATTGCTCTCTCCATAAAGATATTACTAGTTTTTCCAACATATGCCATTTCTTCTAGGGTTTCTCTAAGTAAGCAGTAAGAAATAGGAGATCCGATTGTATTTAAAGGGAAAAAGCCATCAAAATCTCAAATTATGCCTACTGGGGCATTTTGCCCTTGACTCCTTTTTGTGGAGTAAAAATCCCAAACTACGCCCACCATGACATTTAACCCTAAACTTCTTTTTGTGACATCAAAATCTCAAACTATATCCATTGTACCATTTTGTCTTGAACTTCTTTTTGTGACATCAAAAATCTCAAACCATACCCATTATGACACATTCACCTTAAACTTTTCTTGTGACAAAAAAAACCCCAAACTTATATTTATGTGACAGATTTACTGCCATGAAGGTTTCATCGTATCATTTTTTAGCCAAAACAACGTCGTTTTTATTTCAGTTCAATATCAACATCGTTTGATTTATGGTGTTCATATAGGTAGATTTTTAACGGCGCTTATTGACAGAGAGTAAATGCGTGACAGTGGCTATAGTTTGAGGTTTTTGGTGGCTTTTGCTGTTATATAAATTAGACAATGCCAATTACCCAATTGATAGAGGATTATTAAACAAGTGGTAAATTAACTTGATTGTGCCCTGAACATTAGTTCCTCAAAACGGAGGATCTACATCCCCCTTTCTATACATTAGAAGTTCTTTCCTATATACAAATCAAATTATCCTCGACCGCCACTAGATTCCCAGTTTATTTGGAGCTACAACGTTACGTAGTCTCACTGAAAAGAGGTGAATTAACTACGAGGAAGGGACTAAGTGATTTTATTATGTCAACTTCGCAAAGAGGTCCCAATATAGCGCAAAACCATGGTATAAAAGGATCCGCCTGTAGGATGGTTCGTTTGTAGCTTCTGCCACAGTAGACCATGACCTCATAAAGACTAAAAGGCAGTGATAACCTTCACAACATCATCACAAGAACCACTGACCGCGGGATCTGACTCTATTCATATGAAAACAGAACAGATTTGGCTTCTTTACTTATAACATGTGAAGTGGTTTCTCTAAGAACACATTTCAGCGTAGGCACGTAATGAGGAATGAAGAATTTAAAGAAAAGAATTGTGATAATTCTCATTTTATCTTGTACCACAATTACACAACTATTTATAGGACTATTTCAAGTACAAACTAATCCGACCAAGAAAAAAGGTACAAACTAAGAAAAAAGAGATTTTAAAAATAGAGCTATAAGCCCACAAATTAAGGACCAATCCCTAAAATTAATGGATACTAAGAAATCATTTCTTAAGTAATTATTTACAGCTATTTCCTTAATAATCAAGACCTAAAAATCAAGATAATTCAACACTCCCCCTCAAGCTGAGGAATAGATGATTTCCATTCACAGTTTCTTGGAAATTATTTCATGAAAGATCCTACCATTAAGCCATTTGGTGAACACATCTTCCAGTTGATTTCCGTAGGATATGTAGGACGTGCAGATCAACCCCTCTTCTAGCTTTTTCTTTGATGAAGTATTTGTCAATTTCAATATTCTTCATCCTATCATGCTACACGGGGTTATGAGCAATGTTAATTCCTAATTTATTAAGACAATACAGCTTCATAAGCCCTCCCACTCAATTTTCAAATCTTCTAGGAAGATTTTGAGCCATTGCTCGCACTTGATCTTGCAACTATATTGTGTTTTTCACTCATCCAAGTCACTAAATGCCCACTAAGAAATGTACAATAACTAGATATTCACCTTATATCCACTGTGGATCCTACATAGTTAGAATCGGTATAAGGTTGTAGCACCAGTTTTTTATTTCTTCTAAATAGAACTCCTGTTTTCGAGACTTCCTTTTAAGTAATGTAGCACCCAATTGATGGCTTGTCAGCGTGATTCTCTTGGGTCATACACAAGCTGACTAAAGGAAAGACATGGAAGATTCATAAAAGAGGTCACAAGCAAAGATAATCTTATCATCTAGCTCAGTTTGGAATTTAAGATATGACTATTGGAAGACCCGAAATATTCATGTTGACAATTGGTTGAAGGGATGACTAAGGAAAAGATGATCCACAGCTAATCATCTTGGACGAATTATAACAAAGATTAGGAGAAGAAAATAAAAATGTCTTAAAACAATCATATTATTATTAACGAAGGTAAGAAAGGCTGTATCCATATGATTTTACAACAATCAGACTCAGATAATTGATTTTTGTGTTGGCTCTGAAAACCATATAATAATAAATAAATAAATAATTTAGGACCTTCAGGGAACATCAAGAGTAACTAAAGGCTATGTCACTCCATATAATCTGCAATCGTTTACCTGAACATTCTAACTGGGACACTCGATCCATGATGCCCCTGCATTCAGGATTATCAGGATGACCAGATTCATGTAGCCTCATCCCGCACTGCATAGAGACTAATGTTGTACACAGGCATGTGGTACACAGGTTATGTGAATCATCTTTACCAGAGATGCACCCTCATATTAGTTCCACAACTTCACGAACTTCCTATCGCCTCAGTTTCACATAGTGGAGCAGCATTTCTGGACAAAAGTTCACTTTTAAGTCTCTGGTTTCTCGTGATTTCCTCCTGGGATTGGATGTCTTAATTTAAGCTTCAAGTGAACCAACCATCGCAAGATCTTGAAGGAACGTAATAGACTAAGCTAATGTGCAGCTAAGGATTAAGGAACTAGAACAGAACCCAACTAACATAAACGAGACATGCACAATGAACTGGCATTGAATGGTTATAATACTTTAAATATCGTACGAGAAATGAAATTTCCTCATAGCCGTTAGGTTGCTTGTCATTGCTCCCTGCAGAAAGATACTCCTATTTTTTCAACATATGCCATTTCTTCTATGGTTTCTCTAAATAAGCAATAAGAAATAAGAGATCATATTGCTATTTAAAGGGAAAAAGCCACTAAAAACCCCAAACTCCACTGTGACACATTTACCCTAAACTTTTTCTTGTAACATAAAAAACTTAAACTTGTATCTATATAACACATTTACCCCACACAGATGACTTTTCAGCCAAAATGTTGTTTTTATTTTACTTATGCCACATGGGCGCCATGTCAACACCGCTTGCTTGGTGATGGAAACTCAACGAATGATAAATGTGTGACGGTGAGCATAGTTTAGGATTTTTATGACTTTTGCCCATAATTAAATTAGTCAATGCCGAAAATTACCCAGTTGATAGAGGATTATTAAACAAGTGTTAATGCATAGCTCAATTGCGCCTTGAACATTAGTTCCTCAACTGACACTCCCTAGAAAATCGAGGATCCGCATCCCTTTTTATATTAAAAGTTCTTTCCTATATACAAATCAAATTATCCTCAACCGCCACTAGGCCCTTTTCCCATTTTATTGGAGCTACGATATTCCTTAGTCCCACTAAAAAGAGGTGAATTAACTGCAAGGAAAGGACTAAGTGATTTTATGATGTCAATTTCACTAAGAGGTCCCTAGATAAATGTTGGGAAAATTTAAAAAAAATGGCTAAAAGTGCCTTCATTTTGTCTGAAGTTACCTTTGTTTCAAAAAGGGCCAGATGTACCATCATTGTCTCAAATAAGGGCTTGAAGTGGATATTGTCTTAAATAAAAGTCTGAAATGACTCTACGAGTCTCAAAAAAGGAGCCTGACTCACCAGTTAATAAAAGCATTTAGGTCACTTAACATTTTTTATTATTTATTTTTCCTTTTTAAGTTTTTCAAAAATAAAAAAACTAAAATTGAAAATAATAATAATAATAATAATAATAATAATAACAAAAGGCAGGAGGGCAGCCCCTCCCGCCTATGTTTTCCTTTTTTATAGTTTTAATTGTTATTTTAATTTAACTAAAAATTAGGTTAAAAGTGTATTTTGACAAAAATACCCCTGATCGGCCAGAATATTTAGCCGGCCGCCTGGCCGGCGAGATGAGGCCCTTATTTGAAACGGTCATGAGGACTTCTGGCCCTTATTTCAAACAAAAATTACTTCATACACTTATTTAAGAAAATAAGAGCACTTTGAGCCTTATTTGAAATTTTCCCTAAATGTTGAGAGAATTTATAAAAGGGTCCAACTATAGAAAGATGATTCATTTGTAGTTTCTACCACCGTAGACAATGACCTCATAAAAACTAAAATGCAATGATAAATGTTAAGGGCATTTGACCAATATGGGCATATTTGTCTATTTCCTTTATTATTTTAAGTTGGCGACAATAAAATGATATTGTAATTTTGGCATCTTGACTTTATATAAATAGATAGTTTGAGGTAACGTTGACCTAACTAAACATTCATTCCAATTTGTTTATCTCTCAACATGATATCAAAGCAAGGGTTGAATTGAAACCCTAACCAACCGCAATCTCCTCTACGAAATCATCTCTCTCTCTCTCTCTCACACACACATAGTGTAGGGTAGCACTAATGAGGTGATTCTTTAAATCTAGTGTCTGCACTAAACCTCGCATGTATGAGATAAATATCTTTGCAGTCTACGATAGGTTGTTCGACCTCTTATGCGATTGTTTGGATCTTCTTGTTCGAGATTATTTCTGTCTTACTGCTAACCTACAATTCTCTCGTTTGTGAAGACTAAAGTGCTGCAGTTCATGGACCACCATATTTTTCTTTCAGATTCTTTGGAAAAATCAGAATTACCCAATTTTTTCAAGTTTTCAAAATCCCACAAAAAATCAATATTTGCCTCTCGATCTAATTTGGCTAATTTTTTGGAGGACAACTTCAGCCTACTATCAAAGGACTTTGATCCAATTTTTGGCCTTTTCTAGCAAGTTTGGGTAGTTTGATTGCTACTTTCACACTTTTGAGCTGATTTCTAATACACAATGCCCGAGGTTTCATTCGTGAACTCTACACCTAAAGGAGATGGTTGTAAAGATTATGTTCCTTTTGCTATGATTCCTATGATGCTTGACAGCACAAATTATTTGATATGGTCTTGATACGCATTATTGACCATTGCAAGCCTTGAGCTTACAGGACATATCAACGGCACTTCTACTTAGGATAAATGAATCTCGAATGACTCTTTCATAATGTCTTTTTTGCTTAACTCGATGCAGCCACATATTGCAAAAGGATCTCTTCTTCTTGACACTACGACATAAATTTGGTCGGCTGCAAGGGATACTTATGATCAACTCAAGAATGAGGCACGAGTGTATGAACTTCGAAAAAAGATTCATGACATCACTCAAAAGGAGATGACAATATCTCACTATTATGCCAAGTTTTGAAGTTTGTGGCAAGAGCTAGATCATCATACCGATTATCACCCAACCAATGATACAGATACTGCTGCCTACAAGAGGCATGTGCACAAGATCGGAGTTAATGATTTCTTAGCGGGATTAAACATTGAATATAATCAGATACGGGTTTAAGTCCTTAATCGATCTCCATTCCCTACTCTGGAACATCCTATGCTCGAATTCACTTTGAAGAAAGCCATAGGATAGCAAGGCTCCGTCTATGCTGGCACTGTTGCCGAATCTAATTTGTCATTTCGATCAATGATACCTCTAAGGAGGTTGTGAAGTGTGAACATTGCGTATCATACTAAATCTACATGTTAGAAGTTACATGGAAAACCGACAATTTTGAGGCAAAATGGGCCAAAGAAAGGGGGGAAAAAACAAGGCAAGCCATACTAAAATTGTTCATGTTGCACCTATTACTGATATGGGTTTATCTCAAGAAGAACTTTAGGCATTTCAACGACTATTCAAAGCTTCTGCTACTACTGCCTCTGCCATGGCTGTTAATTTGTCTTCCTTTTTGCTTCAAACCCAGCCCTTGGATAATTGATATAGGAGCTATAAATCACATGACAAGTTCTTCTAGTCTCTTTCATCAATATATCCCTGCTTTCGGCAAAGAAAAAGTTTGCGTAGCTGGTGGAACCCTTTGTTTTATTGCTAAAAAATGTTCTATCAATTGTTCTTCCACTCTTCCCTTGTCTTCTTTTTTTATAGTCTACCAATCTCCTTTCAATCAGTAGTCCGACTTGAGATTTAAATTGTATAGTAACATGTTTTACTTCTTATTGTGTTTTTCAAGATTTGGTAATGTAGAAGGGGATTGGATATAGAAGATTGAATGGTGGTATTTATCTGCTCGAGGGTAGTGGGGTTTCTAATTCTATTTTGTCTTATACACCTCATCAAGTTAATTCGGCATTTCTAGATCTCCATCAATGGCACTGCAGATTAGGTCATCCCCTTTAGAAACTTTAGAAAAAGTTTTTCCTAATCTTGTTTCAGCTTATAATGAAAATGATTTTTTTTTGTGAAGCCCATGTTTCGGCAACACAAACTCGTTCAACATATCCATCTTCAAATAATAAAAGTCATTTCTCTTTTCATGTGATTCATACTAATGTGTGGGGTCCTTCCCAGCATACTTCTATTTCGCTCATTGAAGGTTTATCACTTTTATCGATTACCATTCTTGTATAGCTTGGTTTTATTTGTTGAAACATAAGAGTGATATTTTTCACTGTTTTTAAATCTTTCATTCAGACTCAGTTCTACGCCATTGTGAAAATTCTCTATAATGACAATGGCACTAAGTACACTGACAGTTAATTTCAACGTTCTCTCTCTCATCATTATATTATTTATCAAACCAATTGTGTTGATAACCCAGCACAAAATGGCGTTGTCCAAAGAAAGAACTGACATTTGTTATAGGTCACTAGGTCTCTTGTGTTTGCCCGTCATGTATGAACTCGGTATTGGAGTGATGCTATCTTAACCACTACCTACTTAGTCCGGATGCTAACTAGAATTCTTGATTTTTGCACATTTATTAAAGTTTTAGAGGGATCGACTTTTACTCTTCCTCAGAAAAAATTTTGTTATGTTTGTTATGCTCATAACACCACCTCTAAGAGTAAGTTAAAACCTCGTGGTCTCCATTGCATTTTTCTTGGGTATTCAGCAGCTCAAAAGTGTTAGGGTGTTATCATCTTTCTAGGCGCGCCATTGTATATATGGATGTGGTTTTTCACGAGTCTAATTCCTATTATTCCGCTCCACCTCTCAGGGAGAGTGTCCTAGTGTAAAGGTGTGGCCCATTCTGGGTGTTCTTGAAGATATTACTTAGCCTCCTCCTTCGATAGTCTCTAATGATTCTCCTCCTTCCCAAGAGGAGAAAAATGCAACACGAGAGGAGGATGGCACATTACATCAAGAGAAGATAACAAAGCAACCACCTCAAGGGAGACCACTCCCAAACCTATTAGGCAAACTATTGATACTGTAAGACATTGAAGACATATCATGTAGGGATCCACTACCAACACTCGGGTTAAGACCACTGATACATTGCATGTTCAGCCATCAACTTCGGATCCCCATTCCACCATTCATTTTGGTAATCTTCCTATGGGGTTTATTGCTTATTATTCTAGTGTTAGAAACTTCAATTTATTTATGTAATTGTATAAGGCCTAACCCTAGGCCTATAAATACTTATTTTGATCTCGATAGTAATGATTCTCTCTCTTACCAACAACATGGTATCAAAGGACAACATTCCTATGTGAGAGAAGACACCCGACCACATGGCGGCTACTAGGGTTCCTTCCCTTGTTGCGATCGCTGGCCAGTAAGGAGAGTATTTTGGCTCGATTGTGATTTTGTGTCACGTCTCAAACTGTGTTGTCTCCCATAGTTGCTACTCTTACAGCCACGCCCACAGCCTCCAAGCGATTTATTTGGCCTCGACCATCGTGTTTTGATTGGTGTTGAGTTGTTTGTGGTGATGTGATAATTGGATCCCAAAATTGTGGGGATCTAGGTGAGATTCGTTTACATTCGCAGTGTTTTTGTCTTGTGGTTCCTGATTAGTCGACTATATTCTAGATAGTTGACTACACACTTATAGTCTATTAACAGCAAGTTTGCAATACGAAAGTTTCTTTCAATCTCACCCTCTAGTGCTCTCAGTGGTTGTGATAGGTTGTAATGTTTTATTCCTAGTTTATGGATATGTATACTGATTCAACAAGCTCTCCGTCTATCGTTTCGAGGGTGATTCCCCCTAATGCTACTCCTAATTCAAGATCTTTTGGTACCTATCATAGTGTTACATATGGCAAACTACTTCGATCAAGTTGGATGATACTTATTATCCTACTAGTTTAATGGCTCTCTCTACTTATATATATGTTAATCACCAATCTAGATGGCTTGAAGAGGAACCACCTGCAAATTCGGCTAATCTAGAATAATGGAATGTCACTAACGTTGCATTGCGTACACTTTTATAAGGAAATATGGTTGAATCTATCCATCATCCTATCATGGATTGTGCGACAGGCCGTAAGGTGCGAACAAAATGTGTTTTACTCTATCCCGAACATAATAATATGATTCAAGTTTGCGATATGCATTTGAAGCTAAAATTCGTGATGCTAGATTGGCAAAGTATTATGCTCATTTTTGGTTCTTGTATCAGTGTTTCAAATCTCTTTCCCATTGGCTATCAAAATTACTCAAATGCACTGACGAGAAGCAGCCATGGTGGTAGTCCCCTTCCTGTGAGGTCTCAATCCAGATCGTAGTGCTCTCCAGGAACAAATTACATCTTCGGGCTCTCTACACCTTCCATAGAAGATATGTATTCTCGGGATGCTCATTACACTCTTAATGCCAAAACTTCATCTATATCATACAATAGTACTATGGTGGCTCAGGGTGGTCAAGAAGCTCGTGGTCATGGAAATTAGAACTTTGATAGATCTAACCATAGTCGTGGCAGTGATGTTCAGGGCCGAGGTACCCCTCGCGATGGTGGTAATGGTGGTTCTAGAGGAGCTCGTGGGAGTCGCTTTTGTAATCATTGCCAACTTCCTAGACATTTGTTGATTACTGCTATGACCTCCATCCTGAACTGCAAGATTTTCATATTTTTGATGATATTAAACCTTGATTTCCTTCACCTGATCTTTCAAGACAGAGTACGGTGAATTTGACTCGTGCGGAATATGATGAACTTTGGCGCAACACAATGATTCTACATGTCTCTTGTCCACTATAGCTACTCCTTGTCCTTGGGTTATAGATTCAAGTGCCACTCATCATATGATTGGTGATTTGCATCTTCAGACACCCACCTCGTCCATTTCGTCCACTTCAGTCATCTTAGCATATGGTTCTTAGCCCAAATTGACCGATACAAGTTGTGTATCATTCAAGTCCTCCGTGTCCTTACCTTATGTTTATCATATTTCATGCTTCCCTTATAATCTATTACCTACCAGTTCTATAACACATGACCTTGATTGTGATATTATCATACCTTTCTGACTGGACGCCAAATAGGTGGTGGGCATAAGGATGGTGCACTATACCTTCTAGACCTTGAGATTATTGCTATTGTTGCTACCATTCAGAAGAAAAATGTGGATGACTCTTATCAATTACATTGTCGCCTCGATGACCCCTCAACAAATGTACTCTGACATTTTCCCTTCCTGTCTAGCTCTAATCTTCAATTTGATTGGGAAACGTGTCGGTTTTAAGCACCATCCTGTGTCTTCCCCTCATGCCTTGAGTCGTGTGTCCCAATAATTCGAGTTAGTCCACTTCGATGCTGGGTCCTAGTCGAGTCTTCATGTTGTTTCCACTATTATATTACCTTATTGATGATTGTACTCATAAAACTTGGTTATATTTAATAAAAGACTCTACTGAAGCGTTTCATTTTCCGCCAATATTATAATGATGTTCATACTCAAAATGGCTATCCTATTAAGTGCTTGCGTATAGACAATGCTCGTGAATATTTTTCCTCTATTTTTATTCCATTTCTTGAATCTCGTGGTGTTTTAAATCAAAGTTCTTTCGCTCACTCCGCAACAAAAGGGACTTGTTGAACGTAAGAACCATCATTTGTTGGATATTACTCGTTATCTACTTCTCCACACTCATATACCTAAGTCATTCTGGAGCAATGCTCTTCTTACAGCATGTCATCTTATTAATCATCTTTCATCCTCAATGTTGAAGGGAGATGTCCTTTATGCTTTTCTTTGTCCCATTCGTCCTTTGTTGTCCATTCGTCCTCATTATTTTGTCCATTCGTCCTCATTGTTTTGTCCATTCTTTAACTCTTGGGTTAGACAAATTATCGCCTCGTGCCAAAAAATGTATCTGTCGATTACTGCCATACTCAAAAGAGCTATGTCTATTATAGTCCTACTCGTCATCGAGACTATATTTCTGATGATGTGACTTTCTTTGAGTATCAGACAAACTTTGGCAATGTTTCTCCTCAGGCACCATCGACGATGGATCCTTTGCCACCTTCCGCACCCAACTCTTTGTTGTTAAACTCCTTTTATAGAAATTTCTTGAGCCATTGTATGCTTTCAACATCATTTTCAGTAACAATAATATCATTAACATAACCAACAATGGTATAATGGTCTTCAAGAGCATTTTGAAATGTATATATACTCTTTATTCTCATCAATAAAGTAAAATTATTCCACTAACATGGTATCAGAGCTAGGTTAACACTTAAGCCTAGATCTAAACCCTAAAATCATCACCGTCCACCTAAAACCACCACCGACCATGTCTAAACCTCATCTGAACCCTAGAATCA
This sequence comes from Psidium friedrichsthalianum, assembly GCA_019149425.1. NCBI lineage: Eukaryota > Viridiplantae > Streptophyta > Magnoliopsida > Myrtales > Myrtaceae > Psidium > Psidium friedrichsthalianum. The sequence goes on from JAGVVM010002020.1 coordinate 24,599, forward strand.
TCTTCGTCACACCCAAATCTAGGCCGGCGAACACAGATCCAGACCCGATGGACCCAGATCCAAACCCGACGGACCCAGATCTAGTCCGGCAATCCCTATTAGGCGTCGCTTGACGTCACGAAGGGCCGGCGACCCCCTGTCAGGCTTTGCCTGACGTCACGAAGGGCCGGCGACCCCCTGTCAGGCATCGCCTGACGTCACCAAGGCTCGGCGACGCTATTCCAATCGCCGGCGACCCCTTGTTCCAGTCGCCCAGCTCTGGCAACGTTGCTACAAGCCCGGCGACCTATTTCTAATGTTCCCTGAGGCTGCTGGCTAAGGAGTGACCTTGAGGTTGCCTGACGTTGCTGGCTGAGGCACGATCTCCCTTGATGGTGGCTGTTTGAAGGTCTTGTGAAGTGAATAGGTACCTTAGGAGTTAGGCGTGGTTGTTGAAGGTCGTTGTTTGAATGTCCTATGAAGCAAATAGGTGCTCTGGGAGTTAGGCATGGCTACTAGTGTGTTTGAAGAGGGTATAGTAGTATTGCGTATGATTTTACGTGTATTGGTGCTGATTTATTGTTGAGAACGTGGTGATTTATGCCCGTTGGTTGTGATGCTGGATTCTGTTGGTGCTCTTTTGTTGATGTTTACTATGAGCACTGAATTGCGGGGTCTTGGTTGTTGATTTTGGATCCTCACTATTGGTTGTTGGTGTTGGCTATTCTGATTTGTGCAAAACTGAAGCTAATTAGTGGGGTAGTGAGAGTTTGTGGAGTTTTATTTAGTGGGAGTTCTTTGATTCCTGATTTACAGGCTCTTAGATTGCTCTGAAAAAAAAAAAATTGGGTTGCTTGGGTTATGGCAGAGGGAAAAGGAGTAGTGACTGAAGTTGTGTCTGCATCCTCTAGTCATTTAACAAAAGAAAGGTTAGTAGGTGTCTTCAATTTCCAACTATAGAGGAGAATTGTGGTGGTGGTATTGACTGTTAGAGAGCAAAATCACCATCCAACAGGTGAAAGATCTGATGTTAATACAAAATGGGATACCATAGATGCTAGAATTCTTGGGCAAATGTGGAACTCTATGGAATCTCATGTGGCTGCATTGGTTACACGTTACTACAATTAAGGAGTTATGGGATTACTTGAATGTCCTTTATTCTGGACAAAATAACTAATCCAGGATTTATGAAGTTTCCCAAGATTTCTTTAGAGCAGACAGGAAGGGCCGGCCTCTTACTCAATTCTTTACTGATTTTAAACAAATGTATGATAAGCTTAATTATTTGTTGCCTATTACCTCTTATGTTAAGCAGATGCAGGAGCAGCGAGAACAATTAGCTATTATGGATTTTTTGGGGCACTAAGACCAGAGTTTGATTCAGTTCGTTCACAAATTCTTGGAGGAAGCACTGTAGCTTCACTAATGGAGACTCTCTCTCGTGTCTTAAGAGTGTCACGTGAATCATCTAAGGATAGGTTTCCACAAGTGAGAGTTCAGCATTGGCTGTCCAAGGGAACCGCAATGGTGGTTGAAGTCATGGTGGCGGTTGTAGTAGTGGTAGTGGACGTGGTATCAGTAGTGGTAGTCGTGGGCTTGGCAAAGGCCAACCATAGTCATATAGTAGTACTTCTGGTGACACAGGGAGTAATACAGGTGTTGCCCATATATGTCATTACCGTGGTGTTCCTGGACACATTCAACGTTTCTGCTATAAGCTTCACGAAAGGCCCCCCCATTCAGCTGTAGCTAACGTAGCTAATGCAATGGAGTTGGGTGCTTCTTTGCAGTCATTTGAAGGAGGCACACTGATTAGAATGTCAAGAAGCACGAAATTGCTAGGTACAATCAGTTCCAAGGACTTCTCAGTCCAATTCCTACTCGGCGACATACTTTTGCTCAGACAGGTAATGCAAAGCATGTCTTTCCTTCCGCTCTCGCCCCAATTGGGTAATTGATTCAGGCGTTGGCTACGAGCATATACTTAGACCCTTCAGTTATTTCTATACCTTTAATGGAGTCTACGTTGTGTACATTAGCTAACGGCTTATCTACCCACAATAAAAAGAGTTAGGGCACATGTCCTTTGACATCCTTCCACATTATTCTTTAGTCATTGTACCTACCAAAATTGTTTAACCTTATGTCTGTCAATCATCTTACCAAAGAATATAAATGTCAGTAACCTTTATCCCGGATTCCTTATATGTTTGGCAATGTTTATCCTCAGGCACCATCGACGATGGATCTGTTGTACCTCCGCACTTATTTAAATCATGCCGCTACCACACTCCAACGTAATATTCCCGAAAAGCGCCAATATTCCTTCTACTGGATTCGCCACTCGATCCATGATCATCTGCACCAACTCCTTCTTCAAGTGAATTCGCAACATAGTCATCGTCCTGTGTTCGGGGTCATGCATCTCCACCAACAGACATCCCATCACCACCTCTCAACCCTCGCTCTCTGATCCTCATTACACAATACTTCTGTGTGGATTCTCCTAAGATCATTGTATGGTCTCGGTTATCATCTTTGCAATGTGTGTCGGAATACCTAACCCCCTATATGTCTACCTTTGTGTCGTCCCTGCATCTACCGTTGTGCTATAGTATTGCAGGAGGCTTTGGTCATCCAATTGGCTCATGCTATGAGAGAGATGGCTGATTACACATTATAAAGCTTGGGAGCTAGTTCCTTTGCCTCCTAATAAACAATTGGTGGGCTGTCCCTCTATCCCTTTCATTAAAAACTACCCAGATAGTTCAATTGGGCACCTAAAGCGCATGCCCTGTTGCAAGGGACTATACAGACTATGGGTAATACTATGCCGAGACTTTCTCCGATGACCAATAATCCTTCGTGATTCGTATCCTTTTGGGGCTGCCCCAATTGCAGTGTGAGACTTCATTAGCTGGTGTCAAAATGCATTCCTTCAGTGATTGTGATCTTCACGACAGTAGTAGGCTTATATGGAGCAAACACCCAAGGTTGTTGCTCAGGGTAAGTGAGAAACGGTGTGCCAGCTGCGGAAAAGCTCTGTATATGACTAACGCAATCTCCTAGTCGGCTTGGTTGGCGCGCTTATCGATTGGCAATCATTAAACTTTTGGCAGGTCATCACGATGCAATGTGGACACTCCGGTTTAGAGTCCTCTCTCTGAAGGGGGGTGTTATTACTGGTTATGTTAATGATAGTTATTGCTTATTGAAAATGATGTTGAAAGCATACAACAGCTCAAGAATTTCATAAAGGATTTAACAACAACGGCTGGGTCATCTTTCATATTTTCTGGCATTGAAGTGGATTCATGATGATGGGAACATGCTCTTTCAACGAAAAGTATACTCTGAAATTCTTAAGGAGGTGGGCTCTATGAGTTATTGCTAAACACGAACCTTATGGACCCTTAGGGTGAGAGTTGATATATGACCAAAGGAGAGCTTCTTAAGATCTACAGAAGTATCGTCAATTAGTAGCGTAAGTAAATATCTTCACATACCGCTCTCGATTAGTTCGTGGGTGTATTAATGTGGTGAGAATATTCATGAGCTCTCCTGTACTACTCCCTGGCAAAAACCGTATTATAATGTTCAGATATTGAGGGTTCAAGTCAAGGGTTTGGTTCTATAATCAGGGCTCATCTTCTATAGAGAGTATTCAAATACGAGTCTGGGAGATGATAATATATTCTAACGCAAGATTGGGTTGGTTTCCTGTGGAACCGTCGTGGCTACAGTGTACATATGATATTGTGTCTCCCTTAGTGTAATCTTCTGCATGGAAAAAAGTAAGAGACAGTGTGTGTTTCTCGATGATGTTGACAAAGGTGCCAAAGTACATGCCATGGAAATGTTCAAGCGAACTTAATGTGTACGTAATGTTGTTGGCTAAAATTGGCCGCCATCCAAACATC
>JAGVVM010002021.1:0-24625 GCA_019149425.1 Psidium friedrichsthalianum
ACCGAAATCAAAGATTCCAAAATCGTGGCCATGCCTAATTGGAGCCTTGGAGGTTGAGCATGTTGTCTACCATCTAGCATTTATCTACGCAACTTCATTTGATACCCATCAACGGCTACTCTTATCGTATGATTAGTGGGAAAAAAACATTATGCTAGAGCCACTGCTATGACTATAGGACCGACCGACCGACCAAGTCAGGTCCTCACTTTCATCCCCAAATCTTAAAAAATGGTTCATCACTTATATCTTTATCCTCTAATAGAGAGTGTTAGTGAAACGCAAATCTTGTCGTCAGTGGACAATTTCCATCAACCCTGTATTGATCGAGGAAAGTTTCAACTAAAAAGTAGCCTTATCATTGAAGATGTTGAGGTGATATGTACACTTAATATATCGACATTTAGATCACATGGATTTTACGTGGAATGCTGTATTATCTCGACTTCACGGAAGGCGTAACTTCAACTTTGGGAAATAAAAAAAAAAAGGTCTTAAACTTTTTATAATTGTGTTGATTTAATCTTAAACCTTTTAATCTCGTCAATTTAGTCAATCCAACTAATTTTCGCTGAAACTTACCGACAAGGACATCGATGTCCCACGCGATGCTATCAACGTTGATGTAAATAATTTTATAATTTTTAAGAATATTTATAATTTTTTTTATTTTTCATTATTTTTATTTTCGATTTAGGCTCAACTTCGCTAGCGTCTGGGCTAGCAAAGGTCACGAGTGTTTGACTCTCACCAGGTCCGACGAGGGCAGCTCTCGCTAGTGGTCGGGCGGGGCTTGAGCATCGTCAGACCTCGCCAACCATAATGAAAAAAATAGAAAATAAATAGGAAATACATGGAAATAATAAAAACTAATTTATGTATATATTATCCAAGTGGACGATTTCCGGCCAAAAAATCGGATGGACTGAATTGGCAATTGCAATATGGATATATATAAAAACCTTTTTGATAATTTTATCCTAAAGTTCACAGCCTATTTTTCCCACCACGGAATTTGGGAGCCAGCACAAACGTCCGTTTGGGTAACACAATTATGTGTTGTTGCCCAGAAATGGACCTACCATGTTTTCTTTTTCGACCGCAAAATGGACCCACCATGTTGAGGACTGAGGAGAAAATAAGTGCAGCAAGAAATGATGCCCTTTCGCACGAGCTGATGCATGATTGCACGTACCGGACCGTGGCACTCACACCCTTTCCTCTTCCCGAGGCCATCTCCAAATGCTTTTGTCGTCAAGTCTGTTATTTTTCTTTCCCAAATAACATGTAAATAAATCACCTAATGTGCACAGCACAATGACAGTTTGTAGGAGGAAATAACTGAATAATTTGGTTTTTTCGGTAACATGACTATTAAGCAAGTCTGGTTATCGTGGTTGGAGGATGATTCAGGAAGCAAACTTAAGAAGATTGTGTGGACCTCGTCATGGCATGATTTTAAAGTTATAGGAGACAATAATAATATCCATGCATGCGAGTGAATGGGCCTAGACGCTTTAATCAAACTGCATCGACGTAGGACCAATTAAACACCATCCCTAGGTTGTGTTGTGCGTAATCCTCGAGAAATAGGCCTTTCCTTTCCCCGCCTCTAATCCAAAGGCCGTCGCTTCCTCTGCCTTGGCTATAAGCTCTAGAGCTTCTTATCAAAGGCCTTGAGAGTGTAAGTGCCTTTGCAACCTAGATCGCGTTTGATTACAATGCTGCCGACTCATTTACTACTATGGACCCTATGTCCCTGAAGCAGGAAGTGACTTCAATTAGTTGCCTTAGCTTGGGATGATTTGCTTGTAGTAACAAGATTTGGTCAATCCCATCCCAAAGGGGTCATCTAGTTAAGCCCGACTCTTTTGTAAGAATAGATAGAATTTCGCTAACCGTTTAGGAGCGAGAACGGCCGATCTTGTGTCAAGCCAAGTCCTTACCCACTTGAATGGAATTCATGTCTCTGCCTGCTATTTATAAAAGTAAAAATAAAAACTGTTCATACTATATTGTGAGCATAACATAGTATGGTGGCTATCAAGCAAGTATACCATTGATAGTAAATAAAACTTAACCCATACTAGTTACCAACTTAAATCGAATGTGGCAGAATGTGTTTTCCACATTATCCATAAGAATCGCCTTTCAAAATTTAGTAGCAAAAATTGTCCAACAATTCTTAAACCTTTTAATGTTTTTCAATTGAATCATAAATCTTTTCACATTTTGCCAATTAAGTTCATATGATCAATTTTGACCATAAATTATTAATGTGGACGTCGGCCTACATGATACGAGCGATGTTGATGTGGATACTTTTTATAGTATATTTAATATAATTTTAATCTTTTTTTTTTTCGTTTAAAGGGCTGGCAACCTCTGCCGTCTACTAAGTGGTCGCTAGCCCCTGGACGAGGATCGCGAAGCCCTCGCCAGGTCTAGTAAGGGCTCACAAGGGCCTGGGCAAGGGTTCACAACTCCCTTACCCGGGGTCGGTAGGTCAGTGGTTGGCGGAGGTCATTGGCCCTCTCCCAATGGTCAACGGCCCACCATCCCTTTAAACCAACAAAAGAAAAAGAAAAAAAGAAAAAGTAGTAAAAATTATTAAAAAGTATTAAAATTTTATTAAAATTTGTTTATGTCAATGCAAGTCATGCTACGTAAGATGGTCGGTGTCCATGTCAGTAATCTCTACCCAAAATTAGCAAAAATGAAGAGGTTTATGACTCAATTAACAAAATTAAAAAAGTTTATAACTCAATTGTCACGAGTACAATAAATTTATGACTTTTTAGACTAAATTTTCAAATTTAGGACTTTGATTTATTTTGAATTTTCCCGTGGAAAAAAAAAGGGCTAACTACCTTGCACTAGTGTTTCACACGAAATACCCATTAGGCTAATCGGTATTGGATAGATTTGCCCATTAGGCTAATTGACTTTACCTAAATGGTAAAAAGTGTCCTTAAGACCTTTGTTTAAGGTCAGTAATGTAATTGTCTTTTAAATGCTCGTGTGGTTGGCCTAGATTCATTGGCTCACTTGTTAACAAAACTTTTAAATTATATAAAAAAAGAGTCATTACAAATCTCAAATTATTTCTGTCGTGACACAACAGTCCTAAACTTTATTTATAATACCAAAAGGCATAAACTTGTACATGTATGACATATTTACTTTTTAATAAGATTTCGTCAATAAATGTTATTAAAAATATGCTTGTGTAAATAACGGAAGGCAAGCGGTGTTGATAAAAACGATACCCTTTTTATTGAAACATCATTTTACAAAATCTCGATGGATTTTTTTCTCAAAATGTGTCACGCGAGTATAAATTTGAGGTTGAGAAAATGTTCAAGATAAATATGTCATAGTAGGCATATTTTTAGTTTTCGGTGCCACGGAAAAACTTTTTCCACAATTTATATTAGCAGTTGCTATTTGTATACCAACACCTGCCCTTGTCCGCAGGCGCTCGTCGTTCCCGACCAGTTCGAATATGGCTTGGATGTTCTTGCACGTGCTGCGGGCATCTTTCCTGCTTCATTGACTACAGTACGCTCTCTAAGTAAATCACAACCATTGACTTATCGTCTAATATGGCCCCACAAAATTCGACGGTCCTGATTTGTGATTCAGTGAGGACCGGGTTCGTGTGAATATTTCCGCAACGCTGAGCACGTGTCGTCATGCGTCATGCCTGACGTATGCCGAGGAAGGACGATTTCGGAAATAAGCGAAAATGGCACTTAGCGGAGCGGATCGAAGGGCAGGGACCGGATAATTCCTTTTCCGTTTGATTGCAAAGGACGATTTTTTTTTTTAATTGTCTTTTTCTTCCTTTTCCTTTTTTTTTTCTCCCAAAACAGACGTAAGTAAAATAAAAGTTTCGATTAAATTTCGTTTCGAGAAATGCGAATATATTTTTTCGAAGGAAATATTATTCGGTATTCAGTTATATTCTTGAGAAAATTTGAATTACGAAACTCGAGAAAAATAATGGAATTTGAGAGCGAATAAACGTGACAAACTAGAAAAAATGTTAAATGGCAAAGAAGTTTGTCAATGGGCATGTCAATATCCGGTCATTCGAGTGTTTGTATGCTTTATGTCTACACCGTTGTCCCCATTCATCATTTCAACTGTTATTATAATATACGAATGCCATCTTTCTCTCGAAAAAAAAAATATTTAATCATGAGTGCTTTGAAAAGTGAAATACTAAAGCAATATTTGAACGATGAAAAGTTGGTTTTGTTCATATAATAGATATTAGCTTCTTGTGAATGTTGTTTGTAGAGAAATTGCATATGAACTTATAATGTGATATAATGTGACCATGCGTGCTCAGGGAAATATGAGATTTGTTTGGTAACCATCCAAAAAATGCAAAATTTAATTATCAATACTAGATAACAATCTATTTGCTTTTTCTATATCGAGACGGGATAAAGGGGTGTTGGTAACGTGAAAAATGAATACCGATTTACAAGTTGATTTTACGTATAGTCACGATTCACAAATAATCAATTAGTTAATGATTTCGACAAAAAAATAGTTAATGATTGATTACAAGTGTAACAACAAGATAGTAATTCATAAATAGATAGGATTTGAACAGTTTTTCAAATTAGTCAAAATTTCAAATTCGAATCTATATCACCCATATTATTTCAAACTCAAACATTGAAAGATTGTTATTCGAATCTCACCAAAGATCCTTTCCCAAAGATTATAATCTGTCTATAATCCGTTTTTCATTCAACCAAAAAGCTCGCGACTTTTCCCTAGTTCGGGAGCAGAGGATTGGAAAGATTTGATGCAGCTACGTTGCACCCTGTTTGGTGCGGGTCGGCCCGAGTTAGAATTTTGTCAAATTTTACCTTTAGTCTTTGCAAAAAAAAAAGAAGAAGTAAAGTCTGGAAAATAATTTGACAGCTTTCATTGGTTGATGACCAGCAGTCTACGGCAAATGAGATGCGTGCACGATAATTACACAAATAATCCGTGAACTTTGACTAAGGACGCGCATGACAACCATTCTGTTCCAGAAATAATTTATGGAACAGAAATGGATTTTTCAATTTCTGTGAGAAACGAAAATTTATTGTTTCTGGTTTTGGCCAAAATCAATTTCTGAAACAGATTTTTGTTTTAGAAATAGAAAAACATATTTGCGTTGCCAAACGAGTTTCTGTTTCAAACCTATTTCTGAAATAGGTTTGGAACATAACTAGAGAAATAGAAACGTTGTCATGTGCGCCATAAATATCCAATGTGATTAATGAACTTTTAATTGGTTCACGTGATCCTTAACTTTAACATAGTGTGCAATGTCATCTCTAAATTTTTAATTTGTTCAATGCGATTCATAAAATTTTTAGTATGTGTTCGATTTAGTCTCTAGACGACATGAAAATGTTTAATGTTATCCACGACCTTGGGCTACTGGAACGACAATAATGAATAGTTTTATATAGTTTATAGATTAGATTAAACATGCACCAAAAGTTCAAGTCTTATATTGAAAAATTAAAAGTCTATAGATTATGCTGTATATTGGGCTAAAGTATATGAATTTATATTAAACATATTAAAAGTTTAATGATCGTGTGCTTCGTTCGCCTACGAATTGCGCATGTTGAGAGAGTGGGGGGGGGATGAACGTCGTAAGGGCTTAAAACGGGCCGAGTTTGAACTTCATAATGGGCCTCCGGCTAAAGACCGGATGATGGGCCTGACCAATTTGGGCCACGTCACCGCCTTATTTGAGGCCGGTCCCTGATTCGGCAGGCAAACGGTAGATTCGGCGAGCATCCGAATTTCGGAGGGTCAAGCGAACCCAATCTCGACACGCGCGTGATGCCATTTCCGGAAATTCCCGAGGCCAATTTCGTCATCGAAGAGGAAAGAATCCCATGGGCGGCGCGTGGGGGTACTTTCCCTTTTTCCACCGTAAAATCCTGCCCGACACAGGGGCACTTCCGGGAATATCGAACAAAACGCCACTGGGTGGGGGCCCAAAGTAAAAACGAAGGAGAGAAAAAGAAGAAGATAAAGTCGATTGGAGGCGAGAATAATAATGATAATAATAAAAATAAAAGGGTTTTAATTTACTTTTAATAAATTATTTTCGGAAATTAATAAATGCGGACCCAAAATGGTACTGCAATGCCATTCAATAAGGCGTTGAGATCCGAATACACGCGCGCGCACACGCAGAGAGACACAACTCTCTCTCTTCCCCTCCCTCTCTCTCTTTCCTCTTCCTCTTTCCTCACTCAAGGCTCGCTTTTGTCCCTTATCGGCTCACGTTCTGACTTTCTTGCTCCATAGATTTTCTTTCCTTTGCGTGGAAAGAGAGAGAAAACCAGAGAAAATTTTGATTTTATTCGCCAATAATTTACAGCCTGAAACACCTCCTCCTCCTCCTCCTCCCCCTGTAGAGAATTCGTAACCCTAGAGTGGAAATCCATTGGATCTGGTTCAGTCGGGGAAGGTGTCGGTCCCAGCACTCAGCTTCTCGCAGGTTCGTGTGCCCAGGCCGTCGGTTCTTGGGGAGTTTTCGTGCCCTAGACTGTGAAACAGTCCCTCTTTAGGTCGGCAGACGGGATTTGCGGTTTGCTTCTGCGGCGGTAACCCTAGATTCGAGGTCTCCGGTGTCTGGCACTGATCGGGGGACCCTGACTTTGCTTGGTAGGCGGTTTTGATCCGATCTCCGGTTGAAAACGTTGGGAGCTACGCTTTGCAGGCGCTGTTTTTCTGGTGCCTGCTTTTGAAAACCCTAGATTCGTTACGGTTGAGCCGAGAGATCTTGGTGAGAGATATTTGAGTTATATTGGCGTCGTGCGTGGGATCTTGATCGAATTAGGGTTGCGGAGATTGCGAAAGCCCATGCGATAGGGGTAGTCAGATTATTTATGCCGCCAGAACCATTGCCTTGGGATCGGAAGGACTTCTTCAAGGAGAGGAAGCACGAGAGATCGGAGTCCTTGGGTTCCGTCGCCAGATGGAGGGACTCGTCATCGTCGTCCTCTCATCACGCCGGATCTCGTGGCTTCACTCGCTGGGGATCCGCCGATTTTCGCCGGCCACCAGGTAATTTTTTTTTTCATTGGTGGTGCCGTTTCGTTTTCTTTCTTCTGGTTTTGCTTCTGTAGCACGTGTAAGATAGATATTTATTTTTTGGTTTGCATATTGATTTGATATTCTGGCAAGCCCGCGATCGTTCAGCCAGATGATCTGAGTTGAGGCGCTTTAATCTCCTTTGGTCCTTAGGTGAAAAGCAAAGGAGATGGTCCGTAAGAACTTTTTTTGTGAACCTTTTTTTATCTTTCTTCTATTGTCCATGGATCTTGTTTTCTTTTCTGTCGGTTTTAGTTTGGAATAACATGTTTTTGTGGCGATGAGATTTGTAAAGTTTTGTTCTTTGTTGGGATGGAGTATGAAATATTTCTCAAGTTGATTTTTTAAGATTTTCCCTGTGTTGTTTTAAATATTTTCTGAAGGTCATGGTAAGCAGGGTGGGTGGCACCTGTTTCCAGAGGAATCTGGTTATGGCTATGTGCCTTCTCGGTCTGCGGACAAGCTGTTGGAGGATGAAAGCGGCCGTAGATCAGGTTTCCGGGGAGACGGAAAGTATAGTCGAAGCTACAGGGACAATAGAGGGTCCTTTGGGCAGAGAGATTGGAAGGTATCTCATGCATGGGAGACAAGCAACGGCTCTTATACACCTGGGAGGCCAACTGATAATAATAGCCAGAGGCCAGCTGACATGCTCACACAAACATCTTCCCCTCATGGTGAGTTTACAAACCTAAGGGATTACCATCAGCTGCACCCGAAAGACCATCATGACAAGTCTAGTGATGTGAAGCTGATTGATGCCAAGGCCAGTGATTCCAATGGGTTGACCTCGGGCCAAAAGCCTGACAACTCATCTGCTGCCATGGAGTGGAAGCCTCTTAAGTGGTCCCGTTCTGGGAGCTTGTCTTCCCGTGGGTCAGGCTTGAGTCATTCTAGCAGCTCAAAAAGCATGGGGGGTGTTGATTCCAGTGAAACGAAGGTTGGAATATCGACAAAGGATGTAACTTCAGTGCCATCCCCATCCCAAGATGCGGCTGCATGTGTGACTTCTGCTGCTCCATCTGAGGAGATGACTTCAAAGAAGAAGCCTCGACTTGGGTGGGGTGAAGGGCTGGCAAAGTATGAGAAGAAGAAAGTTGGAGGCCTAGATGAAAATGTATCAAAGAATGTCATGGAGCCTGCCCATTCTATTGGTCTTAGTGTAGCTGACAAAAGCCCTAGACTTGCAGCATTTTCAGATTGTGCCTCTCCTGCAACTCCATCTTCTGTTGCTTGCAGCTCCTCTCCAGGTAGGTTTTGTATGTACACTGAGCAGTCAATTAAATGCATTTTTTCATGGTTTCACGTGGAATTGAAATTCTAAATGATCTCAATATGATTGACGCAGTTATCTTTCTGTTGAATGCGTATGGAAGTTTGGATGTAATTCTGTACTGCAAGGTTCAGTATCTGTTTGCATTACAATCACTTTGATGTTCTGAACAGCTCACGACAATTAATTTGGACTTGTGTCGGGCTCTTTACATTTAGTAATGAGTATTCGGTTGAACTAGTGTAGGGTTTGTGGTGCATATGCAAATGACGAAATAAACGCACACAAATTGCACCCTGCTTTACACATTTCTGGCAAAAAAGATTTGAGAGAGTAATGGTGTGGTTTTGTTGATTAATCATAAGTCAGTACAAGCTTTTGGATTTTCTTGGTAAAGGTTTCAGTTCCTTCTTATTTCTTCTCGAGAATTTGAGAATGGAAAAATATTAAAGCTAGTGTTTGGCCTCTGTCCTGATGACCTGATATCCCGTGTTCAATTGCTATTATATTGCATTGCAGCTTTTGTAGAGCTCACTCTTGTGCTGGGAAGTCATTTGCATATTATGTTGAATTTTCTTGAAAACAAAGTTTCTTTTCGAGCAATTTTTTTTAACTATGCTTCAATATAAAATTTGTCCTCGAAAATATGAAGATGGAAGAACTCTTTGCTAAGCTGATGTTTGGCCTCCATGAAATACCTGCTCTCCTCTGTTCAATTGTTAGTGTTTGTATAGCAGCTTTTTAGAGCTTGCTTTTGTGCATGTTTCTGTTGGATGTAAAGTTGACTGTCGTGTTGATTTTCATTGAATGGGATGCCTTGTAGATCTTCTAGTCAAGTTTGCTTTCGAGTCTGCTGTGGTGCTGGTGGCTGTTTGAGTCAAGTTGAAGCAGTGAATAGCACCATCTGAGCTATCTTCAGCATTGCAGCCAACAGTTTTTTTGTATTCACTTGGATTTTGATGTTCATATATGGTGCTTTATTCCATGCCATGTTCCACCTTGGGATTAAGTTGGACTGGTTTGAAGCAAAAACAAAACAAAGTGTGAGTCTTGGTCAGACATCAGGCTGACTTTAGATGTGTAAAAAAAAAAAGATGTGAAATTATATAAAGATTATCTAGTTTTCATTATCATTAGGGAAGATAAAGTATATGCACCGATAAATGGCTGATTTTGTAAGAAACCAAAACCATCGTGTGAGCTCTTTGTCAGAAGGAGACTTTTGATAGATGAAGTAAGTAATTTATGTAGAACTGATATAAAACTGTTCAATTTCTTGAGTTGCATTGGTGAAAATTATGTGTACTGTATGCTTGACTATGAGTGACTCAATGACAGAATCAACACGTTCAAAATCTGATTTGAAATGCAAAAGTGGAATAAATATTTATTAGATGCCTAGAAGCAAAACCAGTTCCGGGTTTGTGGTGGGTCATTTCACTTAGTATACTGACATCATGCGTGGAATCGACAACCCACCAGATCCGGATTTGGAATGATGTTGCCATTGTTATTGCTAGTGTAGTGACTTAATTTTTGGAAAACTTCAATTCTGTCTCGGGCTTTGTGGTTTTGCTTTCACGTTTTACTCCTTGAGATGTCATTCACATTTACGGTGAATATGATGATTGGATTAGTCTGTCCACATTTCTTTGTCTGTTTCTGAGTTTTATCACAGGGATAGCTTTGAATAGTTGCCTTTTCGATAAGTATTCGCACCTTTTTCTATTTTTGATTTGGTAAATTCAGTTCAGTGATTATTGATTATGATATTCTCTGCCTCAAAGATGAGATTAGTTTTTGTACAGTCAATATGATTTTAGTACTTTGATTTTTGTTGTTTTACTGCATCAATGAGATCAGGTGCGGTTGGTCTTTAACTTGGAAAAATGTTGCACAGATATTGTGGTAGTTCTGCTGTTGGTTCTTGATGTGTAAAGTTTTATTTTGTTGAACAGGGATTGAGGATAAATCTTTTCTGAAGGGATCACATGGGGATTCTGATCTCAATAATCTATGTCAGTCGCCATATCCTAGTTCCCAGGATCAACAGGAGGGTTTCTCTTTTAATCTGGAGACAATGGATGCAAATTCAATTGCTAATATGGGGTCTTCACTTGTTGAGTTGCTGCAATTGGATGATCCTAGCTCAATGGATTCTGGTTTTGTGAGATCTACTGCACTAAATAAGTTGCTTTTATTGAGGGGAGATGTTTTGAAAGCCTTGGAGATGACTGAGTTGGAAATTGACTCACTTGAAACTGAACGTAAGTCCCTCATTTCTCTGTCTGGAGATCACTGCCCATGCACAGCATCGTCCAGTTCTCTAGCAGTTGAGGCCAACGCAAAACCTGGGGAAAATGATGAAATCTCGAACGTTGTTTCTCGGCCATCTCCTTTGGAGGTCTTTTCTTCTGGGAACATGGACAAGGGAGGGTTGCCTCTTGGTGATGGAAGATCAGAGGAAATTCATGCTGCAAATAATGCTGATGTTGATAGCCCTGGAACTGCTACATCTAAGTTTGCTGAACCATTCTGTCTTTTGAAGGGAGCTGTAACCACTGATAAAGTGAAGGAGGGTGAACATGCTGAAGATATGGATGCAACACAGGTCGCAGACGTTGGAAGAGGAACATTATCGCTTGAAATATCTGTAGAAAAAACTAATGCATCTCCCTCTAGGGATAAAACCATGGTGCTGTTCTGTGAGGAAAATAGGGACAATAATAGTGCAAAGATGCTCATTAACTCAGAAATGATGCTACACAAGTTTATTGTGGCATCTAATAAGGAAACTGCAAGCAAAGCATGTGAAGTTTTTGATAAGCTGTTGCCGAGAGATCAAAGTAGTTTTGATATATTGAGGCCTGCTTACATTGCATCACCAGAGATTGACCCGCTCATCATAAATAACTTTGTGATGAGGAAGCGTGCTCTAAGGTTTAAGGAGAGGGCTGTAACACTTAAATTTAAGGCCTTTCATTACATCTGGAAGGAAGATCTGCGATTACTTTCCTTGAAGAAAGTACGTGCAAAATCTCAGAAGAAGATTGAGTCGAGCCTTCGTGTGACCCTTAATGGACATCAGAAGAATCGCTCCTCCATTCGTTCTCGGTTCTCCTCACCTGGTAAGTGACTGACCTCAGTTTGTGCATGTCTGTTATGGTAGGAGTCCTGTTTTTCCTTTCTTAAGTAGTTGATGCTGTGCTTTGCTCAAACTGCATCTGACTTTACTTTTCTTTCCACCAGATCAATTAATTGTCACTTTGTAGTCAACTTCTATAAATTATGACGTTCTTGGATATTCCTTTGTTATCGTTGACATATTATACTGTGTACCCTACATTTTTTTTTCCCGCATTTCCTACTGGCAAACTCTATTTAAGCAAATACTTCTACAGGACAAGAAGTTTCTTTCTGTTCGTTTGTACTACTTCTCTTTTAACTCATTTCCAGTTAGATTATTTTCAAAGCTGCAACCTTCTTATAATACGTGTTTTGAACCTAAAAACCATCAAACTAGGCATGCAAAGTGAAATTGGATGATTGATGGAAAATTATTTTGGCTCTATCATCATAATCGATGACTTTAAGCTGAAACTGGGCTTATACTTTTCGATTATGCTCTGTTAGGCTCTCCAACAAACTCATATGGATTTATCCCAATTAGTCTTTGATGGGGTCATATTGGGTGGAGTTGACGCAATTTGATACTAAAGGTTGACTCCAAATGAATAAGTGGGGCTCAATTCTCGACTCACATTTGATTGGGACTTGACCAGATTGAGTTTTCTATTAGCTTAAATGAAGCTCCCGACATTAAGTAAATTGAAAAATTGCACCATCTATCTTCTATTCATGAACATAAATCGTAGAATGGTATAAAGATGGTATTCTTCAATTAGGCGAGAGGTCTATACTATCGGGGACTGGAAGAGTCGAGCTGAGTTCAAGTATTTGGGAGTTGTGCTCAAGTAGCTTGATTTGCTTACATCCTTAGTCTGCAGCATGCGCGCGCCTGTGTTAGCACCATTTTCTCAGGGTAGCTATTAACTGGGTTTATGCTGGCTGCCATTTGTCCTCATAAGAAACAATGACAGTGACAGACATTCAACTGCATCTGAAATTTCTTTGTGATTCTCCTTATCGTAGATATTTTTGCTTGATTCTTGTCATTTTTTCCCAAAAGTAGAAATATGGGTTGACATTCTGGTTATGATTTGATTTTTGAGTGGTTCACTGAAATTCTTTTGACTACTGTAGGTTGCCACCTTTTTGCACTGCGCTGATTGTCTGATGAAGTATTACTCTAGGCAACATAGGCCGTTTGTTCATGTTCTGATATTCTGAACTGTATCCCTTTTTCCCTGTTGGCCACCGTGTGATACGACATCAGGTTGTTTTAAGAATAATACATGTTTTGTTTGACACAGTATGATTTATAATTTTCTTTGTCCTTACAGTGGGAAATTTGAGCCTGGTACCATCATCACATGTTTTAAGCCATGCAAGCAAGCTGCTCTCAGATTCCCATATGAAGTCTTACAGGAAGTACTTAAAAATGCCGGCATTGATCTTAGATGACGCGGAGAGAATTGCATCCAGGTTTATCTCCACGAATGGTCTAATTGAAGATCCTTGTGCCTTTGAGAAAGAGAGGAAAATGATCAATCCATGGACGGCAGAAGAAAGAGAAATTTTTCTGGATAAGTTGGCAGCCTTTGGGAAAGATTTCAGCAAGATTGCTTCTTTCCTTGATCACAAGACAACTGCGGATTGTGTTGATTTCTATTACAAGAACCACAAGTCTGATACTTTTGAGAGAACTATGAAGAAGCTGGACTTTGGAAAGCGAGGAAAGTCACTAGCTGCCAATAATTACCTGGTAACATCAGAGAAAAGATGGAGCCGTGAGGTGAATGCTGTCTCCCTTGATGTCCTTGGCGCTGCTTCTGCGATGGCAGCCCAGCAGGATGAATTCATGCTAGAACGACAAGGACGTGCTGGAGGGATATATATGAATGGTTATTGTAACTCTAGATCATCACGAGCTGATTGTGGTGACTTGGAGAGGAGTAGCAGTTTTGATGTTCTCGGGAGTGAAAGGGAGACAGTTGCTGCTGATGTTTTAGCTGGAATATGCGGGTCGCTATCATCAGAAGCGATGAGTTCGTGTGTCACAAGTTCTGTTGATCCAGGAGAGGGAGGCAGGGAACTGAAGTGTTCAAAGGTGGACTTCGTACGAAAACGTCCTTTTGCACCTGAATATATGGAGAATGTAGAGGAGGAGACATGTTCAGGTGAGAGTTCTGGGGAAATGGACGCCTCTGATTGGACGGATGATGAGAAGTCTGCATTCATGCAAGCTGTATCATCTTATGGGAAAGATTTTGCATTGATCTCACGGTTTGTTGGGACAAGATCTGTGGATCAATGTAGAGTTTTCTTTAGTAAGGCTCGAAAATGCCTTGGATTGGATTCATTGCTTCCTATCTGCCGAAGTAGGGATACGCCTGTCAGTGAAGATGCCAATGGCGATGGTGACATGGAGGATGCCTGTGGCTTAGAAATTAGTTCAGCCATTTGTGGTGATAAGTTAAGCTCTAAAATGGATGAGGACTTGCTTGTCAAGGACGTAAATCAAGTTGAATCGGATTGTAAATCCTTGAACTTTCAGGATGACCTGAACAAATCAGATGGGAACACTGGCAGTGGAGAGTTAAGCTCTGAATATGTCAAAGATATGGAAATTGTGGTCCCTGATGTCTGCCAGATGAGAGATGGGGATGAAGTAGTTTCTGAAGGTGTTGGTTCTATTTCTGCGTCAGTTGGAACTCAGAAATCTATAGCAGATTTAGACATCACGAGAGTGGAGGCAACTGGAGCAGTAGGTGCTTCTCTGGTAGATTCAGCATCTATCAGGGAAGATACTGATTGCAGCTACCCTTTCTCAGCTTCTGCTGATGGTAAAGATGCAATTCAAGCATGCTCAGAAGGTTTAAAAATATAGCATGGGGACAGGAGGTGTTGCTTCCTCAGAAGTGCAATGGCGATACAACTCATGGAAGTAGTTTGCTCTGCTTGTCAGGAGAGTTGGATGTGAAGATTAATTCTTCTTGCTTGCCTGCTGATAGAAGCCCATGTTTTGGGTTCAGTCTCAAGTCTGAATCAGAGCATCAAGGTTCGGTTATTTTGGACCCTGTCAAAAAATCTTCCAGTGATTCACGGCATGATGAAAAGTTTCAAGGTGCCACTAGATCTTTGTCATCAGATTCTGCTCCCAATTATTCCAAGAACAGTAGAATCCTAGATAGAATGTCATCAACATCTGATGGACCACCTAATAAAGAGAAGCACAAGCAATTTGTCAGTAATGATGAATATTACAAGCATGTCTCTGGAAGTCCCCTGCTGAGCCAGATGGAATCATCCCAGATACTCCGAGGTTATCCGGTACAGTTGCATGCGCAGGAGAACAGTGGGTCCACCAGTGGAGAGTTTTCTGATGGTCATAAACATTCGAAGCCTGAGAATAGTTTTACCTGTCGATATGTGGTGCCAGATTTCCCTCTTAGGAAGTGTACTACCAGCAAATCTCACAGTTCTGTAGCTGAGCTTCCTCTCTTGCCACATACATCAGAACAGCCGATTGGCTTGTCCAAAATTGATATTCCGAGTTTACCAGACACCCAGAAACAGAGTAAGTCTGGTGATTTCAAACTTTTTGGCCAAATACTCAGCCATCCACCATCTCAGTCTACACCCAAGGTGAATGTTCAGGATAATGATGAGAACGGAGTCCCTCAACGGAAGTTGGGCAGGAAGGAGTCTGATTTGAAACCCAGTAGTAATCATAATGAGGGTGGGAATTCAGCGATGCTAAAGTTTGACCGTAATAACTACACAAGCCTGGAGAATGTTCCCTTGAGGAGCTACGGTTTCTGGGATGGTAACAGAATTCAGATTTCATCTTTGCCTGATTCAGCACTCTTGCTGGCGAAGTATCCGGCTGCCTTCAGTAATTTTCCTCTGCCCGCAACTAAACTGGAGCAGCATGCATTGCATCCGGTGTCCAAGAGCAGTGAGTGTAGTTTGAATGGTGTGTCTGTTTTCCATCAAGAGAAGTGACCAACAGCAATGGAATTGTGGATTATCGGCTTTATAGGAGCCGGGACGAATTGAAAGTTCAACCATTCGCCATAGATGTGAAGCAACGTCAAGATGCATGCTCTGAGATGCAAAGGTATAATGGGTTTGAAGCAGTGTCTGCCGGCATTCAGCATCAAGGGAGGGGGATGATTGCAATGAACGTGGTGGGTAGAGGTGGCGTGCTTGTGGGGGCCCCATGTAATACTGTTTCGGATCCTGTGACGGCTATCAAAATGCAATTTGCGCAGTCTGATCCGTTGGTAGGGCATCAGAATGGGAGTATTGTCAGAGAGGAAGAGTCTTGGAGAGGTAAGGGGGACTTAGGAAGGTAGTTGAAACGGTTTGCGGGCCTTTTGAAAGGGGTCCTCAATGGCAATTTCTCTTTTTGCCGTTGACTTGTATAATAGTTATTGTATCGCTCAATTTTAAGTCGGTTCTTTTAGATTTCGTATTGTTCAATTAAAATGTAGGCGAGCGGACAGTTCTCAAGTCCGTCTTTTTGGGAAAAAAGAAGAAATGATTGTAGTTGGTTTGTCATGTTGCAGCAGCGGCGGCATTGGCCGCAGCCCCTGTATTGTTGTATTAGGTGGATATACAGCAATAATCTCTGGAAATCTTTTGTCCTTTTCTCTACCCCTTTTTCTGGAGGCGGGATGGAGCATCTCGCCTAATCGTCAAAAGATGCTTTTGACCCTTCGGTGGTGAATATGGTGGGTAGGTCATAGCCTTGTGTGCTTTGTCTTTTTGACTTCGTGGCCGCGTTGGGTCCTTTAGCTGTGGTGTCTGTGCCAACCTTACTAAGCCATTAGGTATTTTCTTTGTTGTTGCTATTATTATAATCGAAAGTCAAGACTAATAATCACGTCTGTTGAATTTTATTTTCAATTTAAGTTGCGCTTTCGGACAGATATCTGTTGGCGGACTCTTCCTTTGCTGGTGCTATTTTTTCTTCGTGTATAGGACGGAAACTCAAAAGCCCAGAAGAAGAATAGCCTATCAGCCCCTCGTTTTTCATTGACGAAGTCCAATGGCCTTAGCGAAGTTCCATTAGCTGAAATTGGGCCTCAAAGTCAACATTTTTGGACCCGCAATAGCCCAAAGAGTTGGGCTTAGAAGGCCCACAACTAGGACGGGTTTGATGGGCCTAACATAAAATCGTCAGGCCCAATGGGCCTCGGCATAGGTCCACTAGATGAACATTCGGAGCTCCTGCAGGACTTAATGTGCGCTCAGTAGCCCATCATTTTGGGCTTTAAGGCCCACAACTAGGATCGTGAAGATGAGCTGGGGTCAGTGGGCCTCTCGCCAAAAATTCGTCAGGCCCAATGGGCCTTAACGTAGGTCCACTAGATGAAAATTCGAAGCTCCTGCGGGTCTTGATGTGGGCTCAGTAGCCCAACATTTTGGGCTTTAAGGCCTACTTTCTGTTCAAGGGCTGGGCCCAACGGGCCTCACACAGGCCGGTTTGGGCCTTTTGGGTCTGATAGCCAAAAATTGGGCCCAGCATTGAGCTTCAAGGCCCACTTACTAGGCCCGTTAAGTACATGGTCTGGCCCTAATGGGCCACTCACACCTGTATGGGCCCATTAGTTGAAAGTTGGGCCTCAATTGTATTGCTTAAGATCAACGTATGGGCCCTCACTTCCCCACTTAGGACCCTAAGTCTTTTCCTTTCCCAACGGGGTTCGCACAGTCCATTGCGGCACCAATTCACTGATCACAAAGAGGGCATGAAGGCCCCAATCGCCAGGCCCGACATTTCCAGTGGCCTTGGCATGGGAGCTTACTTTCCTTTTTCTTTCTTTCTTTTTTTTTTTGGGTCAGGGCGCCGGAACTTCCTCGACCAAGGCTAAACAGGACGTTTATTGTCGAATGGAGAAACTTCTAAATGTTTATGGCACAGACAGCCGCAGTCTATTTTCATTTCTAAACCTTTCCTTGTCAAGTAATCTAAGAAACTAATAATCGCCGTCCATCACCATCATAATAATCATGGAAGCGAAAAAAGGGTCAAGGAGAACAAGAAGGGCCCAATCCAACAGAAAACATTGCGCTCAACACCCAAAAAGAGGGAGACAAGCTTTTCATTGACATCCCCGCGATGACGCAATCATGCTAGATTTCTGGTCCTGATCTTCATATGATAATTAAGGTCATTACCAAGCAGCGTTGTTCTTACCCAGTAAGATCACTAAAAGTTTCCAACCTACTCTTGTTGAATGCTCTGGGATTCTCCTTGAGTTTGGAGGATAGATGGTAAAGGTGCCGTGATCTTAATTACCTGCCACAGCCGTCAATACACAACTCTCTTGTCATGATAAGTGGGAAAAGCAAACCAACAAGGGATGAGCTTAAAAAGAATTCAAACGCAAAACGGTTGAGATGCATTTTACATGGGCAGTGCGATGTTGGTCCTTTACACAATCTCATACATGCGACCAATGCAAAAAATACTTTCTTCATATGCTCAGGGTAGGGTAATGTCAATATATCTTAGCTTTGAATATTCCACTCACTAAATCAAAATGTGTCGAATTCATGTCAAGTGGAAAAGGGGCAAAGAAAAAAAAAAAAAACATAAGAATGATAGCTTCATGGCTTGACAGCTAAGGCTTGGTCCCTCGCTTACCTCGTCTGTAACGGGGTGTGACAGAACCAGTTCATGTGCGTGCAAGAAATAGCCACAGTCCCCTGGAACCGCATGTTGAGGCCTACAATACCCACTAAGCAAGCCAAAATAAAGTGCATTGTAAGATAGCGCATAATTCTCTAAATAAATTAATCAAGCAAATCAAGTGGATTAAACCAGTTAGGCAGTCCTCTCATCTTTTCATTTTCAAAGATGGATAAGGAGGACGATGCATGCTCACAATATCTTCTCAATTCCACTCCTTTTCTAAATGGATCACATTTTCCAATAATAAGGGGGATGACTACGCAAATTCACTTAGCCACCAATTATTAAACTCGCGTTTGTGGTTCCCAATTTGTATTGAACATTGGAATAACGAAGAAGTCAAATCACTGACAACATTTGAAATTAGTATGAACACTCAAAGACCAGAGGTTGCACAGAACAGTTTTCACTTCCACTAAAAAATTTCAAAGAGTTCTTTAAAAACATGTTTGGCATACGGTTTTCAAGTGAGAAAACTTGGGTTTTTTCACAACTTTTTCCTAACAGTTTAAGAAAAACAAAGCGTCATAACATTTTGGTGGCATTTTCACTTGTAACAGTTATTTCCCAGTTTACGAGAAAAATGTTTTGTTTTCTTAAACTTTGAAAAAAGTTATTTCTTACCAGTTTCTTTATTCACTAAGACAAGCTTCATGTTTTCTAACCAGTTTTACTTTTTGTTTCTAGATTTACACAAAACTGTGACCAGAAGAAGAGGTCATATTGCCACTCTATTTATCACACCGTAGAGCCCTTACAATACTAGGTTTAAAAGTAAGAAGGAATCGTTATTATCCACTATTAATCCATAAGACATCTACATACCCATCCTGCGCAAAACCTTCATCCACAGATTGAGAATCAAAGTATCTCGGTTTCCCACCACTGACATAAAGAGGGTCGCCTGATAAAGGACATCAAACCAACTAAACATCAGAAACTACCAATGGCAAGCAAGACATAAGTCTCATATCAAGACGAAAGAGGAAGATTAACAAAATTTTGACATCTCTGAAAAGGAAAACTAAATCAAAATTTACAAAATAACCCGACATCAGTTCGCATGTAGCTCCATCAGTCTATCTTTCGTTGATCTTAAATGAAGTTAAGAGGAATGAAACTAAAGTCCAGAATTTTCACAAATTGAGAATATGCCTTTTATCTGCAGCACTCCACTTTACAAATTTGGTCTATCCAATTTCCAGCTACTCACTCTTTGCATCAAAAAGAAAAAAGTGAAGGCAAATCATCAACCAAATCAAAGTAATTTCTTGCCACAAGTTGTGTTACTGAGACATCTCCAATGTTAAAATTATGTTCATCCCATCACTTTTTTAGGGACTTCCACATACTGCATCAGTCTATTGAAGCCATCCATGTCTTGCTGATCTTACTAAGCAAATTGATGCCTGCTTAATACATTTTGCCTTTCTAACA
Source organism: Psidium friedrichsthalianum (assembly GCA_019149425.1). NCBI lineage: Eukaryota > Viridiplantae > Streptophyta > Magnoliopsida > Myrtales > Myrtaceae > Psidium > Psidium friedrichsthalianum. The sequence continues at coordinate 19,668 of JAGVVM010002021.1, forward strand.
AGATATAATAACCTCTCCTCTCCTTATTGATGAGATGCTTCTTCTTTGTCTTACTCCAATACACAATTTCTCAACATTCATTGCTTACGTAAGACTAGCTATATTGCACATCAACTGTTAGATATTCTTTCAACATCAGTTGAAAACCTTAATTTGTAAGATGCCTTTATCATAACTGAGCGTTTCACCGTTTTAGTAACAATTTAACGTAAGATAGTCTTGAATATGAACATGCTGCCATTGTTCAGTTCAGGCTAGATCACAGACCTCCTGTACCATGCTGCATTAGGGAGGACATTGACAAGCATATCCGTTGGATGGGAAAGTACTTTTCAAGGAGGAACTTCAGAGCACTAAATATGACTATTGATTTATACAATGACATACCCTTTGGTACTCTCGCAGTTTTACAACATTTCCTTCTTTTCATAATCACTGTCCTTTCTTAAATGAGCATATCCAAATTCTTCTAAAAAGATTCAACACTACATAGATTGCACTGAAAAATTCATATTGATGATAAAAAATATTAAATGCGCATGTTTACCCAACAAGGGATGCCCTATAAATGAAAGATGAATACGTATTTGATGTGGGCGACCAGACTGGATCTCAACCTGTTAAGGTCCAAAGCAAATGAGTCTCGTGCATAAATACATGTAAACTATGAACGATCTAGAGTGCATGATACTTTGTCTAAGATAAGCGGCTTGCAAGTGGAAATGTGCAATTCCCCACAGCTACTGTGGACAATCATTGATACAGTGCACGTCATAACATATTGAAAAGACGGTCCAAACAGCAGACAACAAACTCCTTTGCGATGAAGACCCAGCTCTAATGCTTATGATTGGGCATGCTTAAGTCGATATTCAAGTGCCATCACTTTCAAGGACTTCTCGTTTAGATTTCGCCCTCATTTGTACTCCAGAAAATGAAACTTAAAATCCTTTAGATTTTGCCACTGCGACATGTACAGAATACCTGAATCAAAGAGCAATTTCCTGGCACATTTCTCTCAAGAACCTTAACTTTGCTCAGAGCTGGCTTACCTGGTTGAAACAGTTAAAAGCCGCATGAAACAGTGATGCATAAATCCCAATTGCAAGAGAACACATTGAGGCAACCAGAAGGTCAGCAGAAATTGAAAGGAGAATTGCTAGGAAACTGTGCTCCTCTTGAGGTCATGGTATTCGCAAAATCATGAAAACCGAAGAAAGCATTGTACTGTTTAGGAAATATCATTGAACCTGAGGGGGAAGCAACATAGAGCCCTTTAGCAACACCATGATACTTTATTACTCCAATCGGAGCACTAATAATAACCTGCAGAGAAGAAAATGAAGAGCCGATATTTAAAAGTTCAAAGAAAACATAGAAAGTAAGAGAGGGCAATCGGCACAAAGATGACCAATGCCTAATTCACTTTGGGGGTTTCAAATAAGATAGATGCAAATGAAAACAATTAAAATAACAAAAATCAAGCATCACTCTTGAATGAAGACACCGAAGAAATAAGAAGTGAATAATCAGCTAGAAAAGAAAAGACAAGACAACATGATACATAAGCACTCAAAGGAATAAATTAGCAACTATATTAGCAACGGAGAAATTGATGAGGCTTCGAATCAACTGTCCATACAACTACTTTGAAAAAAATTCAATAATGGAACATTCATTTGTATCGTTGCTATAATGGAACATTGATTTGTAGTGTAGCATTTGATTCTCTCTGTAGGACATGATCCATTGCAAGAACTAGGAATTTATCAAGTGAGTTCTATTACAATAAATTTGTATAGAAATAAATCCACTGGCCAGAAATCCTAAGCATGAACTGGCAACCCACCTCTATATTGGGCTACCATCGCAGGCACACTAACATCACAAGAGAGCTTCAATATCTGCTGCATCTTGGCAAATTGCTAGAAGCCCAACAAGCCTGGATTTCATTTTATTAAATTCCTAATGCTTAGATAGCACTATACTTCTACCTCTTTGAAGCTGACCCATGTAGCCAAGGGCCAATGCTAGGGGACTTGTCATCTTATGCCTTCTGTTGCTTCGACTAACCACCTCACTTCATGTTTCACTCTAGTCTGCCCATCTTATCTCAAGAACATCCTTTGCATGGTTGGGAATTCCTGACTCAGCGGTTCATGGGACTCAACCATCTACCATTCCCTCCTTGACTTTCACAGCTAAATATCACCTGAATCTTTTAGAGACTCAAGACATGTTTGTTTATGTTTCAGCAAAAGCAATAATAAACTTTTTGCTTTTCCGCCACAATTTAAAGTTATCCAAATTTAAAGACTATGAAAATGTTATATGTGAATCTACGTGTCAAAATTTGTATCTCGTGAAAGGTTTGAGGTGTTATGGCCTAAGAAAATATCAGAACGCATCCGTAGAAAGATTTGGATTAAGCAAAAAGCAACAAGTATAAGCCTACCCAAACATGCCCTTAGTTTCTCGCAACATCACCCCCCAATCCTCTTTATTCATTCGAGATTAACAAAAAAAGAGAAATAGAGAGATCTGGACTAAAGAAGATTCATAACAGCTCTGCAAGACGATGTATGGTTCATGAACCAGCAAATGTCAAGGACGCAATCTCCAAATAAGTAAAATATAGCATTTCCATCCTAAATTTGTAGATTGTCTGTAATGCAATCAATTCATAGAATAATTCAAAATTTTTCCACTCACAATGAGAAAACTTCTGCATTTTCTTTTACTGGACCACCCAAGGGTGCATGCTATTTAGAGTGCAATTCCTTGAGTGATATATGGAATTTAGCTTCTATGCATAGTAATTTCCTTCTGAGCTAATTTCCATGCCAATGTACCTCAGTTCTGTTTTTCTTAGGGATCAACTATACTATCATATAATGGGACACGAATGAAGCAATTTCACTAGAGAGAGAAAGATATCATACACATTGAATAATGATTCTCTGGTAGTTTTGTAGGGGTTATCTACCTTGTGCGAAAAGTTGTCTTCACATGGAAAATGAAGCAAAAAACATTGAGTTACTTTTCAAAATAAAGGTCTTAGTCGCATACTTTTTTTTGCTAATAGCATACAAATCCAGAGCAACAGCACAAAAATAGCAGGTTAAGACTCATGGAAATAAAGTCATAGAATGGAAGAACAATAAAGTAATGCAGTAGCATTACCTCATCGTCGTCAACTAGTCCATTTACTAGTGCACGATATATCTTTGAAATTTTCCTGACTGAACTGGGCTCCTTAGTGGTATTTCTACATCAAAAGAATTGCAGTATTGTCAACAGAGCATTTTATTGGGAAGCCAAGAACAATTATCAGGGAGTATCTGCTGGTCCCATTCAACACAATGAATGAGTAAAAAAGAAGATCATCAATCCAGAAATTCCTTTGAACCTTTTCCCTCCAATGAGAGATGTTCCATCCGCAAAATAGATTGAAAGGCGAGACTTTGCAATCTTCGTCTTGGCACAAAGTAGTATGCCTGTAACCATTGGAATGTTTCTTCACTGATCAATGACTTTCCATGATTTGGAAGCAACATCATAAAGATAACAAGTATGACAGACATTCAGTTAAATCTCTTTTGTGATCATCACTCCAATCTCAAGTATTGGCCTCAACTTTAGTAGATACTTATTTACACCGACATGCTTCTCATCTCATGTTTAAGCTACTCAAACAAGTAATTGATGTTTCTGAATAGTCAGACTAAGCCTTCATTAATTATTAGCAGCTAAAGAGACTAACCTGATGTGCCCCTTCCGAGCCGATGGACAGGTACAGGATGTGGTTCTCGTGATGTTAACAGAGTGCTCTGCTCACTTTTTCGCCATTGGAGCTGCGACAAGACGGTCCTTTGTTGAAAAAGTCCTCCAGGTAAAACTTGCAGCCCAGAGGGCTTGTTGAGAGCAATCTGCACAAAGAGGTTCCAAAGAAAGTTGATAACGAGAATCACGAAATAAAACTATGAACAACAACTATGTAAACTCCAAAACAGGAAACTCTCTAGTCCTCGTTGCAGACACAGATTATCCAAAGTCCTGTTGTTCGTGTGGTTCACCACAACGCACCCCAACTTTAATTTGTGTCAGTAGCACCACCCCATGCTGTCGTGGTCCTTTCTAAAGCTCATTCCCGTGTTGTCCATGCTATACGTATGCATAACTTTGCTTCATAAATGCATTGATGTTCCATAGTAAGGAAATGTAAGCACGATCTGCTCAGTCCGAAGACGGGTCTAACTTCTAGGACGTATTATGTCCACATTTATCCGGCGCCTAGGCAGCTTTATTTATGTCCTAAACAAATTCTCAATTAGACATTCCCATCATAAGAAAACATGAACTTCATCAGTACGCAAATGCAATTACCATGTTATCATCTTCATAGAGGATTTCAAGAAAGTAAGGCGCGTCAGGCTCTTTCCAAGGAAGTCTATGGTAGATTACTTCTAATTCTGCACTGGGAAGCGCAAACAAAACAAAAGAAAAAGAAAAATAAGAATAATTTGTGAATTACAGATGTTGGGTTTATTTAATTAACAATAGGGAAGAAAACACAAACAAGCATGAGTATTCGCCAATAGAAGACACCTTATGCTTTGGTTTGGATCCGTAACAACTCTCCCATCGATTTTGATCTGTGAAAGCAAACCAACAAGCACTAAAAAGGACTCGCATTTGCCAACGTTACGACAAACCACCAAACTAGGTAGATAACCAACTGAAGTTCGGTTCTTCGCAGAAGAGGCACCTGTCCATTTTGAATTCGCTGCAACCAACTGCATCGTGATAAGCAAAACACTCAGTGTATGGATAACAATCGCCGATCCGTTAATGGAAAAGAAAACACAAGTAGAAAAAGAACGAGACTCTCTAGTCCCTGCAATCCAAGGGAGGACAACTCCGATGAACCCTACACGATTTTTCTCTAGCGCAAACTT